>OVBE01009122.1:0-16391 GCA_900406425.1 Iberis pinnata | reverse complement strand
TGATTGTTGACGATTTCACCAGATTTACATGGGTACGGTTTTTACGTGAAAAATCTGCTGCAGTGGATAGCTTCAAAATTCTGGTGTTGCAACTGAAAAACGAAAAATGGGGAATCAAAGCAATTCGCAGTGATCATGGAGGAGAGTTTCAAAATGAATTGTTTGATAAGTTGTGTGATGCACATGGTATACAACATCAGTACTCAGCACCCAGAACACCTCAACAAAATGGGGTGGTTGAACGGAAAAATCGGACACTACAGGAAATGGCGCGTGCAATGCTACATGCCAACCAAGTTGCAAAACATTTTTGGGCTGAAGCTATCAGTACATCATGTTATATCATAAACATGGTGTATGTTCGAAAAGGAACTATTGTAACACCCTATGAATTGTGGAAAGGAAAAACACCCAGTGTAAGTTATTTTCATGTCTTTGGATGTGTCTGTTACATTCTAAACGACAAAGATCAACTTGGTAAGTTTGATGCAAGAAGTGATGAGGGGATGTTTCTGGGTTATTCAACTACAAGCACAACATATCGAGTCTTTAACAAAAGAACAAAGACAGTCATGGAAACACTAAATGTAGTGTTTGATGATACTGGTTATCAACCAGAAGGGTTAATACTGAATCTGTTTCTAGTGCCTGATGATCAATCACACGAAAAATCAAAGTAAATCTGACGTAACTGACGAGTCCGAATCAGACACAGAAAAAATTACTCAATATCGTGTGCATAGGAACCATTCTGAAAAAGATGTGATCGATAACATATATGGAGACAGGGTTACTAGAAAGAAACAGATAGATTTCAAGGAGATGGTCCAATTTGCCTGTTTTGCGTCAATGGTTGAACCAAAAAACCATCAGGAAGCATTAAGGGATGAATACTGGATAATATCTATGCAAGAGGAGCTGGAGCAGTTTGAACGAAGCAAAGTCTGGAGTCTTACACCTCGACCTGAAGGTGTAAATGTCGTAGGAACAAAGTGGATTTTCAAGAACAAGATAGATGAGACAGGGAATGTTGTAAGGAACAAGGCTCGTCTGGTTGCACAAGGATACTCACAGGTAGAAGGAGTTGATTTTAATGAAACGTTTGCACCACAGCACGCCTAGAATCAATCAGATTACTGCTTGGGATGGCTTGTCATCTGAAATTTAAGCTGTATCAGATGGATGTCAAAAGTGCATTTTTGAATGGAGTGCTACAAGAGGAAGTGTACGTGGAACAACCAAAAGGATTTGAACATCCATAACATCCTAATCATGTGTTCAAGCTGAGGAAAGCATTATATGGGTTAAAACGCTCAATGCTAACATTTAACAACTAATCCTTGGTCTAAGATTCCCACTAAAAGACTAATCCACTCTCGTGGTACTAATCCTTTTCCTAATCATACGACTAATACAATCTCTTGACTAATCAACAAAGTTAAGAAACATTAAGATCTAATCTATGCTTAACCACTAAACTAACTAACACAATCTCTTGGCTAGGCCTCATTTAGCATACAACGATTGATTCAAGAATTCTATCGAACACCTTTCGGGCAATAATTTTCCTATGATCTAGATTCAATTGACCAGGTTAAATCTAGTATTAAGAACATCTACTGCATGAGGAATTAAGAATTATAAGACCTAAACATCTAATTTCACCATCTGATCACTCAAATCTACCTAGCCCATTTGCTTATTGGAACTACTCACTATTCATGAGGAAAACACAAATTCCAAGATTAGAACTATGTTTACCCATGAAAAGAAATCAAACAAACAAAGAATTGAAAACAAGAAATCAAACAACTATATCAAATTAAACTTGAAAGTAGATCAAAGGTTTACATAGAGTTTTGATAAAAAGATGGATTATACAAAAATAGGTTATTCAAGTCTTTAAAACAAAAGTCATTTTTCCTTTTTTTGGGTCGATATCGGCCAAACCGGCCGGTACAGATGGCCGATATCGATTGCTTGTAAACGAGATCGGTTGTGTGCAACGGTACACACAGGCCGATACACCTGTATCGGGCCAGGTGTACCGGTCGGTGATGCTCGGTACAGTTTCTTTAGCTTCAATATCGGTTGGTTTCAACCGATACACCACAACCGATATGGGTGTATCGGTTGAAGCATATCGGTCCAGGCTTTTTGGGGGTTGTATCGGCCTAGTCCCACCGGTACGAGTGGCTGATACAAGTGTCTGGTTGGCCTCTTTAATCTCCTTTTGACTTCTTTTTTCTTGGTTTTGCTCCGGTTCAACTCCATCCTTCTTAGGCACCTGAAATATGCAATAGAATGCAAAATACAACCTAAACTAATCTAAATGCAAGTGAACCTAGCTAAAATGAGAACTAAATCGATGCCAATTTGGTTAAAAACGCAATACATCATGCAGTGCCAAATCTTTTTGGATCGATGATTATGCTACGAGCGACCGCTTTGTGGAATGTGTGCATAACACACTAATTGCTATTGAAATATTGTTGGGAAGTCGAATTGTTTACTGTACATTGATTGCACAATATATGAAATATTTGCACAATGTAGATCACCGAAGATATAGAAGTCATGTTTATGAAGGGCTTATGTGGCATGGGAGATTTATTGAGAATATAAGGAAAATGAAATATTCTCAGTGAGGAAAAGGAGATTTGAGATATTCTCATATCTAAATCTTTGGTGAATAGTGGAAGATAATGTGTTTTGGATGCTATAAATACAAAACATATGAGTCAAATTAGGTCAACTACACAGAAAGAAAAAGCTCAATCTATTGTAGATCGGTCTCTAGAAAAAAGCACAGATCAATTGTGTGACACACTTAAACCAATGTGAAACCTTCTGAATCAGGCTGTGTTTTAGATTAAAGATAGGACTAGGAGAAAAACCTAAATGTTTTGATTCTTGTGTATGTATTAGAGACGTGTGTGTCTCGTTGTAGGATAGAGATTGATTGGTGTAAAAAAAAGAATGTCTTAGTGTCGAATAATTTCTTTGGGCAAGGTCTTGTTGAAAGTGTGTCTAATAAATCTCTAGTATTTGGACTGAGAACATAGGTTTTTTGCTAAACCTCGTTAATTCTTTTGTGTGCTCATGTTCTCATTCTTACAATTGGTATCAGAGCCAAACACCTAACCACATAGGTGAGATCCTGAAAAACATAATATGGCGACATCTACAGAGATAATGGCTCCATACACTATCTTATTAAATGATGTGAATTATGGACATTGGAAAGTGATGATGAAGGCAAACATACGAGCGATTGATGAAGATGTTTGGACAATTGTTCAAAATGGTTGGTAAGACACCTATAACCAGATGGACAACAACAGAGAAAAGGATGTCAAAATTTAACCCAAAAATGTTAGTTGAAATCTTCAAGTCAGTAAATTAAGCGAAATTTGAACTTTTACAAGGATGTGAATCAGCTAAAGAAGCGTCAGATATCATCACAATTTGAGAACATAAAGATGAATGATGATGAGAAGGTAGGAGAATTCAGTGCTAAGCTTAATTATATTGCTAATGCAGCAAAAATATTGGATAAAAATTACAATGACGCAAAATTGGTGAAGAAACTTTTGCGATGTTTTCCTGCAAAGTTTGCAAATCATAAAGCTGTGATAAAAATGACGATGAACACTGATGAACTCAAATTTGCTGAAGCAGTAGGGATGCTAAAGGCTGGAAAGATGAAGATGGATTCTAAATCACCCAAAGTTGTATAAGATCTTACAATTACAATTGATGAAGAGAAGCAAAATGTTAAAAAAAAATTGAAGAATTTATGTGTGATGATTCGAAAAATTAAATAAACTATGGATCTCTTATCTCATATGTCGCAAGATAAACTACAGAGTAAGGAAGAACGAAAAAAGAGGCATGAAGTTGAGTGTTATACTTTTCATGATATTGAACATATAAAATCAGTTTGTCCATCGTTTAAGAGAAAATAAATTAAGTGTAATAAGTGCAATGGTTATGGTCATACAAAGGCAGTTTATATAAACACACACAAAAAAAGAAGAGGATGGCTCAAAGTTGGAGTGATACAGAGTCGAGTTCACACAAAAGTACTCTTAATTTGGTAGCCTTGAGTGGATTTATGAAGCCTGAAAAAGGAAGTGCAGAACATGATTCTGCATCGTTGCGTGTTACACACAACTTTTGTGTTGCACCGAGCAGTGATTCAGAAAGTGTTGAAGAGGTGGATATTCATGGTGAAGTCAAAAATCTTTTTGAAAGCTGGGTTAAATTGAGCAATGAAAAACTTCAGTTGATCAGGGTTAAGAGAATTTTGGAAGCCAAAGTGAATATCTTAGAGCTAAAGCAAGATATTATAGGTGGTGCACATGAGATGTCTCTTACTGATAAGCAGACAATGGAAGAAAAAGAGAATTGAGTTACTTGAAGAACTTATGGTTGAACATCAAAAGAATACAATACTTGAAAAAAAAAAAATCTTTGTGATGCAAGATGTACTTTTATCAGAAAAAAGAAAAGAACGAAGAGATCATGCGTGAGTTTATGAGAATAAGAAGCATATTTGTATGTTAAACAACGGTTTCTGAAAATCTAGATGAAATTCTATCAGTTTGACAACCTCCACAAGAAATTTGGGATCTTGGTTATCATGGAACATCATCCATGAAACTGGTGTCTTCATTTGGACTTTTGACTTTATAGTTGCTAGTCCAACAAATATGAAAGTGTATCACACATAACAGAAACGAACCATACATGATCAAGATGTAAGTAAGCGTCAAGAGCATGTAGTTCTAAAAGGAACAATGAAAAGAAGACATGGCATCGTCGAGGAAGTGTTGTAGGAGTGTCTGAGACACACATGATAAACATGTGTTATATAAGACACCATCAATCACAATGCCTTATGAAATTCAAAAATTTACATCATGCCTGAAAAATAAATGCAGTTTTTCCTTAGCCCAAAAGATCCAGATATGTTTGGGTGGCCAAAGAGATTCAAGAAAAATATCTTAACAAAGGGGATAAATCTGATCTTTATAGATATACTAAGCATGTTGCATCATATAATGATTCAAGAAGTAGGAGATATTGCAAGTGAGTTATCACATAGTTTTATCACTCAAGCAGGGGGAGAATGAAGAGACTATTTTTGTTGTGATATTTGATTAAAAGAGAGTCTATGATGATGCTTTACATGACATGTGATTGCTAGGTTTCAAGAGTGAGTTTGAGTTATAAACTCAATGATAAAGGGGAAGATTGTTAGCTCCAAAACTGCGGGAGCAAAGAAAAAAAAATTGAATGAAAAACTGATGCAGAACTGCAGGTTGTGGAACGTGTGTACAATACAATAAATATGTTGAGATACTGTTGGGATGTCGAATCTTTTAATATGCGTTGATTGCACAATATATAAAAAATTTGCACGATGTAGATCACTGAAGATATATAAGTCACGTTTATGAAGGGCTTATGTGGCATTGGAAATTTATTGAGAATATAAAGAAAATGAAATATTCTCACTAAGGAAGAGGAGTATTTGAGATATTCTCATATCTAAATCTTTGGTGAATATTGGAAGTTGATGCGTTTTGGATGCTATAAATACGAGATATATGAGTCAAATTAGGTCAACCGCACATAAAATAAATGCTCAATCTATTGAAGATTGTTCTATGGAAAAATGCACAGTTCGAGTGTGTGACACACTTAAACCAGTGTGCAACCTTCTGAATCGCGAGGTGTTTTAGATCAAGGATAGGAATAGGAGAAAGACATAAGTGTTATGAACCTTGTATTTATATTAGAGACATGTGTATCTTGTTGTAGGATAAAGATTGATTGGTGTCAAACTAAGGAGTGTCTTAGTGTCGAGTAATTCCTTTAGGCAAGGTCTTGTTTAAAGTGTGTCTAATAAATCTCTAGCGTTTGGTTTGAGGAGATAGGCTTATTGTTGAACCTCGTTAATTCTCTTGTGTGCTCATATTCTCTTTTTTACATGCTTCTCCTCTTGGTCATCGAGTTTCAGTATCTCGCGTCTAGTTTTGCAGGCTCTGGCTCTTGCCGGTTCTTCTGGCCAGACTCAAATCCTCTTTGATAAGGTGTTCGCTTCCTCGCTTTCCTGGTGGTATGTGATCTCTGCTTGGCAAGGCTAAGTTGTTTTGGTGTTGCTTGGATAGCTTGGCTTTCCCCTGTTTTGATTCCTTGCCTGATTTGAATCATGTGCGAAGCATGTTGCTTGGTTTTTGTTGTGCTTTGGTTTGGGTTTGTTCAAATGTAGCATTCGTTGTGGCTTTAGGTTGGTTTTTGGTTATGGTGTGCTAGGATCTTCTATTCACTTCAGGTTTTGAATGTTGTTTTTGGTGTTTAGTTACTCTTTTACTTATTTTAGGACGTCGTTGGCTTTTTTCAACTGTTTGTGGACTTTGAAGTGGCTCTCATCTTGCTTCACTTTCACCCGCTTGAGAGTAGTTGAACGTCGCGTTCTTTTAACTTTTATGTGATATTTAAACCGACCCGGATTAAGTTTAGGGTAGTTATTATTATTATTTTGTTTGGTTTGCTCTGTTTATGTATGTTTTGTTTTCAGAGATTTATATTTTCTGTCGACTTAACTTTTATAATTATTTTTTCTGCAATTAAATTTGCCAATTATACTCTTCATTGGTTTTAATGTAATAAACAAAAAAAGTTAGGTATTTATTATACTTTTAGGTTTTCATAAGTATTGTTGAATCAATGTGGGCAAATTCTGTATTGACTTGTTAAAACTAATATAATTTAAGATATTTAACATCTAGATATATTTTTTTTAATTTAAGTTTTCAAAATATACAGAACTAGATAAGTACCCGCATAATATACGGAAAACAAATCTTTTTATCATAAAATTTATAACTTGCATTATTAAAAATTCATATAATTAAATTTATTTAAAAACTTGTGATTCGCTGTATTTTAAAACCATAACTAAAATATAAAAATTAATTCATATTATCTCACAAATTGGAGACATTTTTCTAAAAATTTTAAAAAGCTTATTATCACTTATAATTCTATACTTTTTATGTAAATAGATAGTCTTTTCAAAAATATTTGCATTTATATTATGTTTTTTCTTTTTATATTATAATTATTTTTCTATTATATATGTATACTTTTTTCTTTTTTTATGTGCTTTCTTTTTTAGTTAACTTGTAATATAGATAATTTGTTTTCTTAGGTACGTTTATTATTATTATTGATGAATTGTAAATTTTATTTTTCTTTTTTTATGTGTTTTTTTGTTAATTTGTAATATAGGTGCTTCTTTTTCTAGGTATGTTTATAATTTTTTATTTTTTTATGTGATATACCCCTTTACAAATTTTGACAAATTTGATGAATTTATACTTGGAAACTTAAGTAATAATATGTTAATTTTTAATTATTATTTTTTATGCTATATTTTTAAAAAATGTTTGATATTTGTCAAAATTCAAGTTAAATATTAAGTTAATTAATATGATATGTATTACAATTTGGAGTTAATAATTTTGAAACATTCTGCTTTATATAATAAGATATATATAATAAGATATGACGTAAATTTAAAATCTAATTTCTAATGGGAAGCTCAAACATAATGTTTTTTATTCTTTTTTTTTGTCATTCCTAAAACTACCTCACCCCACCTAAACTACACCTTTTGGGACTTGAATCCATGCCAAGATCCTAGCCAAGGGACTTACCTCCCACTAGGTAGGCCAAACATAATGTTTTAATTCTAAAGATAAATTAAATGAAAGAAAAAAGAAGTGTTGAGAGTCAACGAGATTAAGGCCAATCTTTTTTAATCTACTAATAAAACCGGGCCTAATATATAAAAGTAAAACCATTAAATCCCGTTACATTCACACGGTTGTATTTTTTAATAATCACATGGTTGTATTTATGATGTTACATTATAAAACAAAATTAACAAAGACTAATGACGTTTGACCCAAAAAGACTAATGAAGACTAGTAAATTGCCATAAACAGAGCTTAGCGAAACTGAGATCGCTCTGTTTTCGAAATGGCGGAGACGATTCCGAAGGATGTGCAACAACTTTGGGAAAAATGGAACATTCGTCTTCTCATCATCTTTAGTCTCTCCCTCCAAGCGATCCTCGTCTTCTTTGCACCTAGCAGGAAACGTGCGTCCGGTAAGCTCTTCGCCTTCCTAATATGGTTCGCTTACCTTCTCGCCGATTGGTCTGCAAACTACACCGTCGGTCAAATCTCAGACACACAAGACGACGGCGAATCTTCTTCGTTGTCAAGGGACCACGAGATTTTATCTTTCTGGGCTCCGTTTCTTCTATTGCACCTCGGCGGCCCCGATACAATCACTGCGCTTGCCCTAGAAGACAACGAGCTATGGCGTAGGCACTTATTCGGTCTTATCTGTCAAGTGATTTCCACTATATATGTGTTATTGTTGTCGATACCTAGCACGATTTTGGTTCCGACGGTGCTGATGATTGTCGCTGGATTTATCAAGTTTGTTGAGCGAATAAGAGCTCTTTACTTGGCGAGCTCTGGGAAATTCAAGCGCTCGATTCTTAGAAGGCACGAGAAGCTGATGAAAAAGGGAGATTCGACGGCCAGTCAAGAGAAATTCAATGCCCCAATTAGGCCAAAGAGAGAGTTGAGAGATCTTGAAGTCGTGCAGTATGCTTACCAGTTGTTTAAAATCTCGAAAGGTCTTGTGCCTGATCTTAGATTGGCCCCTCGAGGATGGGACGAGAGTAAGAGGTTCTTCGATTCGCTGAACCCTGAGGAAGCTTTAGCGGTTTTGGAAGTGGAGCTGAATTTCATGTACGATGAGTTCTTCACCAAAGCCAGCATCTTACTCACTCGTGTCGGATCGTTCTTTCGATTTGTAGCTTTTGGATGTCTAGTATCATCTCTGTGCATCTTCTTTTTGAAGAAGAAGGATAATTACGAGAGATTTGATGTTAGCCTTACATATGCATTGCTTGTAGGTGGAATAGTTCTTGAACTAGTTGTTACTCTTAGGGTATGTGTATCTGATAGGACTATAGCAATCACTAGGAAGCCTAAGGAAAATCCTGAAGAAACCTGGTCCTGGCTTGACACAATCTTAAGCTGGACTCTTAGTTTCAGGAAACTGAAGTGGAAGAGATGTAGATGTCCCATGAGTGAAGATCTCCCCGAGGCACATGAAGTTTTAGACAGGACATTCATGTCCCGGAGATGGTCGGAATATGTACATGGCTACAACCTGATTGAATTCTGCCTGAGGATAAGTCCAAAGAAAGTCCACCATTCAATGGGTTATATCCGAAGTTTCTTTGACCTTAGGATAACTCGTCGTCTCGCTTTGATTACGCAAGGAATGTACTCTTGTTTTGCATCAATGGAGGGTGGAGCAGTGACTAAAGCAACAGCCTGCTGCATGATAAAATCGCAGGACAGTCTAATGTGCCTTTTATACATCCCTCTCGTTGTGATTTTGACTCCCTTCATGCTTCTTGTTGACCTTCTCCTATCAGGGATTAATCACTTCTTAGAGTTTTTTGGTGTTCAAGATGAGATAACAGAGATGATATTCAAATCCAGAAACCGTCTCCCAAAAGACCTTTGGGAGTTCATACACAAAGAGTTGAAATATAAGTCCCGTGCCGCTGTTGATCAAGAACATGCCAAGCAAATATCTTGTGCAAGAGGCGAGTGGACGCTAAGCCAACCTCATAGCAGCAGAAACGGAGAATCAATTGTGGGACGGACGGTACTACAGTATGTGAGCTTAGTGGATTATGGTCAGAGCATCCTGCTGTGGCACATTGCCACGGATCTGATCTACCGCACGGAGACAAGGATCCTCACAGAAGAACAACACAGATGCAAAGAGGTGAGCAAACTGTTGTCAGACTACATGATGTACTTGGTGATGATGAAACCCAACTTGATGTCAGCTGTTGCTGGAACCGCAAAGATGAAGTTCAATGAGACTTGTTCTGTAGCTAGAACATTCATAGGTGATAGCTCTGGTGATGTGAGGGAAGCATGTAAC
Organism: Iberis pinnata; assembly: GCA_900406425.1. Taxonomy (NCBI): domain Eukaryota; kingdom Viridiplantae; phylum Streptophyta; class Magnoliopsida; order Brassicales; family Brassicaceae; genus Iberis; species Iberis pinnata. The sequence continues at coordinate 6,332 of OVBE01009122.1, read as the reverse complement.
GAACTTCTATCAAACAGAAGGAACTCAATGGTGTTCTACATGGGCGACGAAAGCACACTGGAAGACGCGTGCAAGCTTGCAGAAGAGCTTTTAAGGGTAGAGAGGAGATCTGGAAGAGGAAGCATTTGGGGATCAGTGAGCAGAGTGTGGGTTGAGTTGCTTTGCTATGCAGCAAACCAGTGTGACTCTAAACAACACGTTGCTCAGCTTAGCCAAGGTGGTGAACTTATATGCTTTGTTTGGCTCTTTATGGCTCATTTGGGAATTGGTAAGCATGCTACTATGCATCACCAAGCTTAAATTTTGGTTTTGAAGAAAATGAAAGGTGTCTGGATTATTATAGTGATGATTTCATGTCGTTTGGAGACTCTGGTATACGCTATGCATTTGCTCATTCTCATAACTAGCTTTTCATTTGCTGATTATTCTATGGAAATTCTATTGTTCTTTTTTACATCCTTCCTCTATTCCAAAAGTCCTAAACTTTATCTAATAATTTGGCATTACTCCAGTTCTATGTGGACACGTTTTTCTAGAATGTTAAAATAAAGACTTAGCAGCCTGTACTTCCAAAGTCAACGGAACAATTTGGCATAGTCTTTATCTATTCTGATTTATTCATGGATGGGACCAGTTCTTATGAAAATAACATTCATTGATTACTTCCACATAAATGACTACTACGTTTCAATATTTTATTTATCATGAATTTAATGTATGAAGACTTTCTGCTTCTTGTGCAGATAACATATCAGAAGCTGCTCTAAGAGCTTTACTGTTCAAAGAAGTAAAATGGGTCAAGTTCTACCTCAACATATAAAAGACGTTTGAGATAGATGGAACATCAGAGGAATGTTGCTTTTGAGTCTTTGGCTACAAACAATTCTCATCTTCTTTGCGCCAACTAGGAAACGAGTATCAGCTAAGTCTCTAACCATACTCTTATGGTCGTGCTACCTCCTTGCCGACTGGTCTGCTAACTTCGCTGCTGGTTTGATCTCAAAGAATCAGTGGAGTGATCCAAAACCTAATGAAGATCCTCCTCAAGACAAGAAGCTAATGGCTTTGTGGTCCCCTTTTCTTCTCTTACACCTAGGTGGACCTGACACCATCACCGCCTTCTCCTTAGAGGACAATGCTCTCTGGGCTCGCCACTTACTCGGTTTCTTCTTTCAAGCTCTTGTCTGTGTCTTTGTGGTTCTTCAGTCTCTTCCCAATCCACTATGGCCGTCAATTCTTTTACTGTTCAGTGTCGGTATAATTAAGTACTTTGAGAGGACAATGGCGTTGAATGTGGCCAGCTCAGGCAAGTTTAGGCACTCTGGAATTCAGACAAAAGGATTAAAAAGAAGCGATGTCGAAGAAGGCTTAGAAGAAAGGATTCCGACAAACGTTTTTGGTTTCGTGGTTTGGATGTTCCGTGGAGAAAGATGCCCTATGGAGATAGTCAAGCCTGACAGAGGCTTGACAGATCATGAGATTGTTCAACATGCTTTCACACTATATAGTCACTTCACAAGTCTGATATCCAATTTTGTCTTCAGCTTCAAAGATCTTAAGTCAAGCCAAGCGTTATTCAATGTCTTGAATCCCGAAGAAGCTTTGATGATCTTAGAAGCTGAGCTCTGTTTTATCTATGATGCTCTCTACACTAAAGCCCCTGTTCTTCATACAAAGAAAGGATTTCTGTTTCGAGTCATTGCATCGGTTTCTCTTGTTTGGGCCTTCTGCAAGTTCCATTATAGAGACCATAAGAAGCAAGAGTTTGAGGAAACGGATATTTTCATCACCTATACGCTCTTCTTAGCCGGTATAGCTCTAGATCTTGCATCTACATTCGTATTCTTGCTCTCTGATTGGAATCTTGCGTTACTCAATACTCTGCTCAGTAGGATCCCTGGTTTTAAGAGCCAGCGATGGGATAAGAAGCAAATATGCTACAAAAGGGATGATTTTGTAATTGAGCATGAGGTGCTTGCAGAACCATTTCTACTTCGAAGATGGGCTGGAAAGATTTATGCGTTCAATTTTTTAGACTTTTTCTTGAAATCAGATGGCGGAAGAAGAGATTCTTCCCACACGAATACTCGAAGGCTATTCTCTTGTGGAAGCCTCATCAAATGGTTCCACCATGTTCAAAGTTATCTCCTTGTCATGACATCAAACAAGGTGGCTCATTACATTCTTTACCCCGTTAAGGCTTTTAGCCAGCTTTTGAGAATTCTTGTTGGCTATGTAATCGATCGCCTTGATGTCAAGGAGTTTATCGATGATATAAGAGTGGAAAGCTTTGTGTCGAGTGAACCATTGACGAAAAGCATGTGGAGTTTCATATATGAGCAAGTGAGACACAAATCGAAGTTTGCTGATACAGAGGAGAACACAGCAAGAATATCTTCAGCTAGAGGAGAATGGGCTCTGCGGGAGAATCGGTGCTCAAGTAGACTGATTCGTTATGTAGAAAATGCTGATTATGATGAGAGCCTTCTCTTGTGGCACATTGCAACCGAGATATATTACCAAGAAGAAGAACCGAGCAAAGAGAATTATGATGAATACCGTGAATTCAGCAAAACCTTATCAGACTACATGATGTACCTAATGATACTGCAACCTCAATTGATGTCTGAAGTGGCCGGACTTGGGATGCTAAGGTTTAAAGACGCTGTGGCAGAGGCTGATGAGTTATTGGAGGAGAGTATCAAGAAATCGAAAGATGTGAGAAAAGCTGTTGAAAAGATTCAGTCACTAGTTACTAGTGATGGTGATATTAGAGAATTGGCTAAGGAGAGCATCTTGGAGGGGGCGAGTTCGATAGTTAGAGAGCTAAAGCGGCTTGAAGAAAGTCGTAAATGGAAGGTAATGAGTAAAGTGTGGGTTGAATTGCTTTGCTTTGCTTCGTTGCATTGTGATGCGACGACTCGTCTTGAGTTGCTTAGCAAAGGTGGAGAGCTCTTTGTTTTTGTTTGGCTCTCAATGGCTCATTTTGGCCTTGTTGAGTAGTCTAATTATCTATTGTAGGTTGTCTTTAAATTAGTTAACTATTAATTAATGTGATGCATTTACATTTGATGTGTTTTTGGCCATCTTGTTTGTTGCACTATATCATCTTATCAGGAGAAAATATGACCGTGGTTTGTTGGTTGTGATAAATCACCGATATGGCGATATGATACTATTTGGCTGACTTTTTGTTACAATCATTTCATTATGGATAAATGAGAGTCAACTTCTTGGACATCCTTTTTTACATTCTTCAAATTCCTTATACCCTTTTTTATTTTGAAAATGATTAAAATTATAAACCCCAAATCAAACCCCACACCTCTTCAAAACTAAACCCTAAATTTGTATTAGTGATCTCAAGGACAAATATTTAATTTCTACCCTTTTAAAATTCAATTTGACATTTTAAAACGATTTCGACATCATATTCTAAATATTTTTTAAAAAACTTTTTAAAACAGTATTTTGATTTTTAAAATATTCTTATAAAATAGGATTAATTAAATTAAAAATATTGGCTTTTACAGATTTGAAAACTAAATTTTATATTGCCATATAAAATTCAAAACGTAAAAACAATTATTAGTGTGTCCTAGAAAGATTTCTCTGTCACAAATGAGGGTGATAGAGGATATAACTCTCTATAAATGCGGTCTAATTTGTATTGTTTTTGGACGGTCATATTAACAAAAGTAAACGTCAAGTGGTTGTTACCGGACCAAGATTTGAATACAATCACTTGCTATGTGAACATAACTTTTTTTAATAAGATTTGAGTTTTAAGTCGTTGTAATTCAAAAATTAATTTGACAAAAAAATCACAAAAATAAAATTTAAATTAAACTAAAAGTATAGTCTGCAAACAAAATCAATAAAGCTTTGTTCAAATTCATTTAGACTAAATAAATTTGAGTTCATATATTTAACTAATTAAGATTGAAGCAATTCAATAGTTTCTATAATTATAATAAATTGTGCAAGTTTAATGATTTTTTTGTTGATTTTTGAAAAAAAGTTGGATTGTTAAATAATTAGTTTTTTGAAAATAGGATGTTTGTATATTCTATAGGGAAAATCCCTACAAATTCTACAAATTTTAGATAAATGCCCTAAAATATCATATTATCCCAAATATGTAAGATCCATAATCTAGTAGTAGAAAACAAATTTGGTTTTCCGTTTTGCCCTTCGCATTTACCCAAGGACAAATCTCTCATGTGCTCACTTAATACTCCTTAAATTGTGTCAGTTCGAAGCAACATTAAAAAAGAAGCTTCTAGTAAAAATGAAACTTTCATTGGAATCTGAAGAAAAAAAGAAGCAATAACTTTTTATGGTAGGTAAAATCTATAATTTAAGGGGACAATGGTTCATTTGGTGGACATAATGTTAGTTTGAAACGTGGTCAAGAAGATTTAAGATTTTTTGGACGATGGACACGTTGAACGTGTAGATGCCCACGATGGACGAACTCGACCAGAAGGATGGTGTGGATGGACACTAAAACTGACTCATGTTATACACGCTGATGACTCATGTTATCATCGATAAATGATTGAAAGATATAATGCATATGTCTTAATGGTTGGTGGACAACCTAACCGGATGGGTAGTGTTGGTGGACAAAATCTTAGAAAAGAAGGGCAACATTCACATGATAAACGCGTCGATGCACATGCAGAAGATAGATGTATTAATGAACGCAACATGTTGAGTGTGTATATGGAAAAAATAACGGAAAAGGTGTATAACTTCCACTTGCTAAATGCGCTGGTGGAAATAATGCAGATGTCCACACTCATATGGGTGGTGTTAGCTCACATAATAATAGAAAGGATGGATAATTTGTATATATGAAACGCATTGATGGATCGATTTGAATGGATGATACACATAATACATATATAGAAGGTGTTTGTGGACAACACAACCAAATGGTCAACTTAATGGTGGACGATAGACAGCCTGGATGTATGGATGTCCACGGTGAACACGCATATCTTTCGTAACGATATGCGCCACTGTTTCTTTAAGCTGGCCTGATCTTCTAAGTTATTTTTTCGGTAAACATTTTTATAAAAACTAAGAGCAGAAGATGAAGATAACAATGGCATAATATTAAATCAAATAAGAAGACACAATATTAAATGAAAAGAGAAAATTTATCACATCCGAAAAGAAAAAAATCTCTCGTTTATCAACGATGAGAGAGAAAGCGTGTGACCTACTCTTGTGTCAATGACAAAAATGTCATTTTATCAGTTTGAATATAATAGATCTTACAAATTTGAGATAATATAATATTTTAGGGAATTTTTATAAAATTTGTGGTATTTTGTAAATTGTCTTTATTTGAAACTATCACGATTTTAATCTGTTTTCTTTCTAAAATTATTTTGTTATTTAGTTTTATAACATTATAAACGACGTAATAATTTGACTAACGGTTTTGGTAACCGTTATCCCCAAAAATCAAAAGTCATTATATAATTGGTTGGACAATGACTTTTAATTTTTTTCTTTCCATAGATAAATATTAAACGGGAAAAACACTTTTTAAACCTTCAAGATGGCACCCACTAACAACTTAAACCTTAACACTTTTCCACTGACATTTCAAACATTTATTTTGACATTTTAGCTTATTAAACCTTGAACTTCGTTCTCGCCAAAAGAATGCTTACCGGAACAGTAAATTCGGCGATGACGAGGCAAAAAATAATATTTTTAATTAAAAATATTATTTTAATGATTATTATATTATAAAAAATTTTTTAAAAATTTAAAAAATTCGAAAAAATTGTAAAAAATTCAGAAAAATTATAAAAAATTTAGAAAAATTATAAAAAAATTTAGAAAAATTATAAAAAAATTTAGAAAAATTATAAAAATAATTCAGAAAATTACAAAAATTCAGAAAAAATTATCAAAAATTATAAAAACTATAAAAATTATGAAAAATTCCAAAATTTTCAAAAAATTCATAATATATAATAAAAAATAAAAATATTTAAAATTTAAAAGTAAAAAGTAAAAAACTTAGAAAATTAAAATAAATTATAAAAAATAAAAATATGAATTTTTCTAAAATTTACAAATTCAGAAAATTATAAATAATTCAAAAATTATAATTTTTTAAAGAATATAAAATTTTCAAAAGTTGTAAAAAAATATATATATATATTTGATAAAATAAATATTTACCTCAATACATTGAATCTTTTAAGTGTCAATTTATGATTCAAACTCATAATTTATGTGGAATATTGACTTCTAGTAGCCTTAGTGAATAAAGATTATGAATTTTTATTCACTAAAATTATGAA
>OVBE01009121.1:0-16392 GCA_900406425.1 Iberis pinnata | reverse complement strand
CTAAACGGGGATTTTAATGAAATATTACATCCCAATGAAACCCGTGGTGGTCGTCCTCGAGAACCGTGGAGCCTCGTTGATTTTCAAAATACCGTGAAAATTTATCGTCTAAAAACCCTACCTTTCTATGGAAATAATATGACTTGGCCTGGTAAACGTCGTTCGTTTACAGTCGAGAGTTGGCTGGATCGTGCAATGTGTAACCAAGAATGGATGGCTACTTTTCCTGCTTCAAGTGTCACCTACCTTGATATGGTTGAATCTGATCATCGTCCGGCTATTCTTACCATTCGAAAACAAGTGGACTCGGGATTCAAATGCTTTCGTTATGATCCGCAGTTTGAACAAGATGATGGATTTTGGAATATTATTGTCCGTGGTTGGTCTTCTTTGGGATCTCGTTCTGTCACGGTGATGGATCGAGTAGCAAATTGTCGCAAAGAAATTGCAATATGGCGAACATCGCACAATCATAATTCACAATGACAAATACAATTTATGCGTCAAGCTATTGATGAAGCCCAAACAGACCCAAGTATACCTTTAATGACTATGCATGTCTTACAATAGGAACTAATGACAGCTTACTCTAATGAGGAAAAATATTGGCATCAAAAGAGTCGGAATCAGTGGTTACAGGCTGGAGATTTAAACACTAAATTTTTCCACGCAGTTACAAAAAACAGACGTTCACGTAACAGAATCCTAACTCTACTTTCTGATGACAATACACTGGTACATGGAAATCAAAATCTGGGTAATCTAGCTCAATCTTATTTCCAAGAACTGTTTTCAAGTCAAGAATCAAGTTGCGATGGTACTATTGCTGATTGTTTACCGCGGGTAGTTACGCCAGCAATGAATACAGATCTGACGCGACCAATCCAATCTTCAGAAGTCAAGACAGCTTTGTTTGCTATTGGTGCAATGAAAGCGCCAGGACCGGATGGATTCACGGCGATATTTTATCAACAATATTGGTCAGTCGTAGGAAAATCTATCACCGAAGAAGTACAACACTTTTTTGCAATAGGATTGTTACCGAAAGGTTGGAATCACACAAACATTTGCCTTATACCAAAAGGGGAAAACCCGAGAACAATGAAGGAATTTCGCCCAATCAGTCTATGTAATGTTCTTTATAAGATCATCTCTAAAATCTTGGTGAATCGTCTACAAATCTATTTTCCTCAACTAGTTTCATATTCCCAGGCTGCCTTTATACCGGGAAGATCAATTACAGATAATGTATTCATGGCTCATGAATTATTTCATTCCCTGAGGACCACAACCAAGATTGCTTCCAATTTTATGGCGGTTAAAACTGATGTTAATAAAGCCTACGATAGGCTTGAATGGTCTTTTATTGAGTTAGTTTTAAGACGAAAAGGATTTTCTGAAACATGGATCGGGTGGATCCTTCAGTGTGTCACAACAGTTTCGTTTTCAACACTAATAAATGGAAGTCCATATGGACGTTTCTTGCCACAACGTGGACTTCGAAAGGGTGACCCACTTTCCCCATATTTGTTTATATTATGTGCGGATGTTTTAAGTTCATTAATCAATTCGGCAACGACAAGAGGCGAGTTACAAGGAATTAAGATCTGTCATCAAGCACCATCAATTAGCCATTTACTTTTTGCGGACGATTCACTTTTTTCCTCCGAGCAGATGTCGCCAATACTACAAAACTAAAAGCAATATTTGATGAATATGCACGAAGTTCAGGTCAGCTGATCAATTTTGATAAGTCGACTATCACATTTGGTTCCAAAGTTTTTGAACACACTCGTATCCGTCTACAATCTTTACTGGGCATTCATAAAGTTGGAGGCGGTGGAAAATATTTGGGAATGCCGGAGCAGTTTACTCGTAAAAAGACTGAATTATTCTCTTATGTCCTAGAGAAGGTTCAGGACCGAATATCAGGATGGCAATGTCGATATCTATCACCTGCTGGCCGAGAAATTCTACTTAAAAGTGTTGCTATGGTAATGCTTTTGTACACGATGAATTGCTTTCAGTTACCTTTGACATTATTACAAGATTTAGAACGTCATATGTCTAAGTTCTGGTGGGGAGGATTATCAACACAGAATAAAAAATCATGGCTGTCCTGGCATCGCCTAAAATATCCAAAACAACAAGGAGGATTGAACTTTAGAGATTTAGCTACGTTCAATCAAGCTTTATTGGCAAGTCAAGCTTGGAAGATTATAAACCGGCCACAGTCATTGATAGGACGGCTTTTACGGGCACGTTATTACAAAGATAGGAGCTTTTTGAATGCACAAGCAAATAATCGTGCTTCCTTTGGATGGCGTTCTATTTGTTTTGGCAAAGCATTGCTTACGAAAGGCCTACGAGCTGATCTTGGGAATGGCGAATCCATTCAATTGGGATATGAACCTTGGTTACCAACGACTCCACCACGACCTGCATTGGTTACATGTTTAGCATCAAGGTCTTTACCAATCACTGCTCTTATGCACACCAACGGTAGGGAATGAAATGAGCAGGCCTTACGACAATATGTTCGGGAAGAGGATCACCATATTATTCGAAAAATGTATATTCCAGATATACCTGTCCCGGACAAATATCTCTGGCATTATACTCCTCATGGTGCGTATACGGTCCGGTCAGGTTATAGATTGGCAGTTAGGTCACAGCAGGAACAACATGTAATGCCACCACCACTTTTCCACCATGAAGCACTTGCTACTAGCATTTGGACACTGCCTATAGCACCAAAACTAAAACATTTTATGTGGAGACTATGCTCGGATATTTTGCCTACATTTCGATTATTAACATCACGCCATATCACTCCGTCAGCTATATGTCCACGATGTTGTTCTGATGATGAAACGCGAACTCATCTCTTTTTCCAGTGTCCCTACGCACTATCTATTTGGCGATTGTTAGGTGTCACATTACCATCGGTTTTTGAACAGTATACTCCGTTTCTTAATAAGATCTCGGATTTATTACAACTTGTTCTAAACAAGGATATTCCAATGGACATGCGTTTAATTCCAATATGGACATTATGACATATTTGGAAATCAAGAAACAGATTGATCTATGGACACACAAATTTGGATGCAGGGGAATTAATTCGACGAGCATATAGAGATGTCAATGAATGGATTACTACAAACACACAACTGCCCAATTCCACATAACGTCTTGTCTCTACTTCACCTTGTTGGTCACCTCCATCAGCTGGTTGGGTTAAATGTAATTATGATGCCTCACATCATTCAAATACATCCCCTTCAGGCCTTGGGTGGATACTTCGAGACTCTCAAGGACAATTTCTACACTGTGGCCATCGTTGTTTTGTTGGCAGGAATAGCATTGAGGAAGCTGAATTGTCAGGGCTAATTTGGGCAATCCATTGTGCCTCAAATTTGGGTTATACCAACATCATTTTTGAAGGGGATAACAAAACTATCATACAATTGCTTCAGAATGGAACATCATACCGGCGCTTAGATCACTATCTTCGTTCGATTAGAGAATCAACACAACGGTTTCACCAAGTGCATTTCACCTATAGACCAAGAAAAGCCAATTTTTGTGTTGACTTTCTATCTAAGTATGCTATTAACCATGTTCAAGATTATGTAACTAGACATACTTGTCCATTTTCTTTACTGTTACTTGTAAACAATGATAATCAATAAATAAATTGTCGTTAAAAAAAAATAAATTGATTGACAAAAATTGTGATTTCAAAAGTTTATAAAAATTGTCAAAGCCAAAAATAAAAGTCACTACCTATCATAGACAGTTTTACCACCAAATTCATCATTTGAAAGCATTTCTTTTTCCGCAAAGTTGTCACTTTTCACCGAAAATTTGGAAGCTTTAAAGAACATATCTTCGAAGTTGTTCGTTTACTTCTGCTGGTCTACACTTTCCAATGGATGCTCCTGTTCGACCCTCGTTACCTACTCTATTGGAACTCTGCACCAATCTCCTACAAAAATCTCTCAATTCCAATGATCGGTTCACAGCACCATTGGTTCATTCCCGCGTTATCAAATCAGGTCTCGTTTTCAGCGTCTACTTGATGAATAATCTAATGAACTTCTACTCAAAGTCTGGCCACGCTCTTCTCGCACACAAAGTGTTTGATGAAATGCCTCAGAGAACAATTTTCTCATGTAATACGGTTCTTTCAGCCTATGTTAAACGAGGCGATATGGACTCGGCTTGTGAATTTTTCGATCAAATCCGTCAAAAGGATTCGGTTTCGTGGACCACAATGATTGTTGGGTATAAGAAAATTGGGAAGCACGAAAAGGCAATAAGAGTTATGGGAGAAATGACGAGGGAAGGGATTGAGCCGACACAGTTCACACTTACGAATGTGCTTGCATCTGTTGCTGCAACTCGTTGTATAGAGACAGGTAAAAAGGTCCATTCTTTCATCGTTAAGCTTGCTCTTCGTAGTAACGTTTCTGTGTCGAATTCACTGCTTAATATGTATGCAAAATGTGGTGATCCATTGATGGCAAAAGTTGTTTTCGATAGATTGGTGGTTAAAGACATCTCAAGCATGAATGCTATGATTGCGTTACATATGCAGGTTGGTCAGATGGATCTTGCTATGTCTCAATTCGAGCAAATGGCTGAGCGCGATATTGTCACTTGGAACTCTATGATTTCTGGTTACAATCAGCAAGGATATGATCTCAGAGCTCTAGATATCTTTTCAAAGATGCTTAAGGATTCTCTGTTGTCACCAGATAGATTTACTCTGGCGAGTGTGTTATCTGCTTGTGCCAATCTTGAAAATCTTTGTATCGGGAAGCAGATTCATTCTCATATCATTACAACAGGCTTTGATATCTTCGGAATTGCGTTGAACTCCTTGATTTCGATGTATTCGAGGTGTGGAGGGGTCAAGACTGCTCAAAGACTCATAGAACAAAGAGGAACCGCGGATCTCAAGATTGAAGGTTTTACTGCTTTACTTGATGGGTATATCAAGCTTGGAGATATGAAACAAGCTAAGATTATATTTGACTCGTTGAAAAACCGTGATGTAGTTGCGTGGACCGCAATGATTGTTGGATACGAGCGACATGGTTTGTATAGTGAAGCTATAAACCTTTTCAAATGGATGGTAGGAGAAGGTCAGAGACCAAATAGTTACACTCTTGCAGCAATGTTAAGTGTAGCTTCAAGTTTAGCATCATTGAGTCATGGTAAGCAAATCCATGGGAATGCTGTTAAGTCAGGGGAAGTTTATTCGGTCTCTGTCAGCAACGCATTGATAACCATGTATGCAAAAGCTGGTAGCATTACATCTGCAAGACAAGCATTCGATTCAATACGCTGCGAAAGAGATACAGTATCTTGGACTTCAATGATTATTGCTTTAGGACAGCACGGTCACGCAGAAGAAGCACTTGAGCTCTTTGAGACAATGTTGATGGAAGGTTTAAGACCTGATCACATAACATATGTTGGTGTTTTCGCTGCTTGTACTCATGCCGGTTTGGTTAACCAAGGCCGTCAATACTTTGACATGTTAAAGGTTGTGGATAAGATTGAACCTACACTTAGCCACTACGCTTGTATGGTGGACTTGTTTGGAAGGGCTGGTTTATTGGAGGAAGCATATGAGTTCATTGAAAAGATGCCGATTAAGCCGGATGTAGTGATATGGGGTTCACTGCTTTCTGCTTGTAGAGTTCAAAAGAATGTCGAGCTTGGGAAAATTGCAGCAGAGAGATTGCTTATGATGGAGCCAGAGAACAGTGGAGCATACTCAGCATTGGCTAACTTATACTCAGCTTGTGGGAAATGGGGAGAAGCTGCTAAGATAAGAAAATCAATGAAAGATGGAAGAGTGAAGAAAGAACAAGGGTTTAGTTGGATTGAATTGAAGCATAAAGTCCATGTATTTGGAGTAGAAGATGGAACTCATCCACAGAAGAAAGAGATCTACATAACAATGAAGAAGATATGGGATGAGATCAAGAAAATGGGTTATGTTCCTGACACTGCATCTGTACTGCATGACCTAGAAGAAGAGGTTAAGGAACAGATTCTAAGACATCACAGCGAGAAACTAGCAATTGCATTTGGGTTAATTAGCACTCCGGATAAAACCACTTTGAGGATAATGAAGAATCTGAGAGTGTGTAATGATTGTCACACAGCTATAAAGTTCATCTCCAAGTTAGTTGGAAGGGAGATAATAGTGAGAGACACGACAAGGTTTCACCATTTCAAAAATGGGTTTTGTTCTTGCCGGGATTATTGGTGATAGTAAAGGAGATCTTTTAAGTCTCACATGCTTGAGCCATTTTTACAATAAATACATTGTGATGTGGCTATGTAAGTTCCATTATCATATATTATTGAGCAATAGAATAAGTGAGAGGGGCATGTGGGTCTTTAATGGTAAAGGAGAAGGATATTATGAACGATGGAGATACTTTTAGGATAGCATAAAGAGGAAATAAAGTAAATGGAATTGGAACAAATTGAAAGAAAGCATTAACAAATTTGAAAGAAAGAAAGATTAGAAGAAGGATAGCATATGTTCTGTTTTTTTTTGGGACATAATAGTTTTATTTTTGTAATAAAAAAAACATAAATACGTATAAAAGATATGGAAGAAGTTGGTCAGCATAAAATGTATGACATTAAAGAGAAAGCCCACAACTGTTTAGCTTACGTAGCAGGTTCGGGCAGGTCAATTACAAAGAGTCAGTGCCCGTTCTGCCCTTAGGATTCGCAGTAACAACTACGGGCAGCTTCACATACTCTATCTAGGCTTTCTCATCTCTCTTCTCTATATCTCTGAATCTTAACAACTCTTCTTTCAACACTCAAATCTCTAATACTTCCGGTTTTATCAATCTTTCTTTCACTCCATATCTCAGTCAGAGCTCTTCTTCAGTATGTTCTTCTTCTTCTTTTCTATTTTTTTTTTGTATTTTAAAATATTAATCTTTTCCTCTGTTTTTTCATGTTCTTTTTGCAATTTCCCTGGATTCTCCTTTCTATTTTAGACATTTTTGTAAGAAATATTTCACCATATTAGGAGTCTAGACAAAAAAAAAACTTCTGAATGTGTTTTTGTTTGTCGATCTAACAGCTTCCGTAGCGATTACAGTAGAGGGATAAATGGAGTGGGAAGAACAAGGTTTGAGGTTGTCTCTGGCTCATGGTTATGACTCAGTGCTAAAGTGCGCAGCTTTGGCTTTAACGTCTACTTTGGTCTTCTCTTTCCTAGAGCTCTTCGCTCAGGCAAGCTCTCTCTTTCTCTCTCCTCAGGCTTTGTAGAATCTTGTTACTTTCAGAGTTAACAACCTTTTTTCACTTTACCAGTCACGGTCGCATAGAGCAACATTTTTTAATAAAATCATAAATTAAACTATTTGGAGCTATTGTTTTGTGTATTTGGATGGATTAATATATATAATTTATATATATGGTTCCACAAGATCTGTTACGAAACTAAATCTTGACCGACTTGTAGCGTTACTTTTTTAGAATGGGTGGTTGGAAAAATTAAATTAAATTTGATGAAATATATTTCCAAGGGTGTAGAATATATTATAGAGAGATTAGTTGAGGAGGACGGTTGCAGGATACGATTAGATTTTATAAATTAATCATATATACAAATTGCGGGCCCATAGCAATATCAAAAGAGCATATTCCATTGAATTATGCTTCTAAGTTTAAAAATAGAAGAAGCCCATGTTACCAATTTAATATGTCATGGCCCATTTCACAGGTTGCTGTCTCAGAGGGTGACATTATAGGTAATGGATACAAGGTGGTTGATGCAGAGGAAGGTGATGGTAACAATGAGGATGAAGATGATGATGATGATGATGAAGGAGGGGAGGATGAAGAAGACGGTAAGGATGATGCAGATGGAAATGAGACCAAGAAAGATACGGTGAATGGTCCTGATGAGAATGGTGAAACAGGGGATGATGACGACAATGATGACGATGATAATAACAATGATGATGATGAGGATGACGATGATGATAACCATGATGATGAGGATGAAGATGGCCGTGAAGAAGAGGAAGATGATGATGAAGAGGTGGATGCAGAGGAGGAAGAAGAAGACGAAGATGAAGAGGCTCTTCAGCCACCAAAGAAGAGGAAGAAGTGAAACAACTGATATAACCTCTCCTTACATTTTAGATTTAAGCAAAAATCAAAACATGTTATGAGTTATTTACCTGAGGAGAATCGTAAGTCATCAGAGCAGTTTCGACTGTGTCTGTCTGTTGTTCCATAAAGCAAAAAGACTTTGCTTAGTGTATCATTTTGAGTTCCAATTTCACTAACCATATCAACTTCCTCTTCTTTAACCCATCCTATATGCTATGTGGTAATCTACTTTCTCTTGCTCTCCTGCATGCGCTAGTTTCTTTCTGGAAAAGCCAGATCTATCACTGTACATAGCTAGTGAGTCTCCTATTGACGATTATCTTATCTCAGATATGGAGTTGGCACGCTGCATACAGTGGCCTTCTTCGCCATACCTCGCCTTTCTCGACAGGTGGATCTAGAGCAAATATGCTTATATCTGTGGTCTTGGAAGAGATTCCTCGAGTCGGTAGTATACCGGTTATATGGTATTTCAGGGGTTTAGACCGGTCTAGAAATATGTTTCTAGATTATGTTCTTCCTTTTTGGGATTTGTCCAACTCTGTTTGTAGATTAGTTATGTCCTCTCCTTTTAAAAGGGCAATTACCTTTTATCGAAGTTGACGTACTTTTTGGGTTTGTTTATCTAATCTACAAACTATTGACAACACCAACAACAACAAAAAACTATCATAATTGGTTATAAATACTTTTAATCCTACTGATTGACATAACTCTCCGTCAATTTCATTGAACAATGCAAAAAGCTTGGTCATTTGAGAATCCATATATGATCGTCAACAGGACCGTAGAAAGATAGGAACATTAGTTTTAGCCAAAAGAATAAGCCTTTCAAACCCTTTTGAGCAAGTCACAATACAACTAAAAGTCCCAATAATATTTAGTTGAGCAAGACACATCATTAATATGATCAAAACCCTGTCTACCGAATGGTATTTGAAATGAGTGAAATCAAACAGAAACGAAAAAACAAAACAAAACAAAACAAAACAAAACAAAAACAATACAAATAAAAACTAAAGGTAAAGATTATTAGTAAATATAAGGAAGTTCATACAAAGCGAAACAGAAGAGGAGGGAGATGGGAGAAAGGTATGTTAAAAACAAATCCAAGAACTGCATGTTTATCATTCTCATGCTCAGCTCTCATCATCTGCAAATTTTGGAGTTCAAAACACAAAAATAAAACAAACAAACATAACTTCATCAAAAGCTTAAGAGAAAAACGAAAACATATGGAAACAAGCTCTATCCGCCTGGTCAGACAACCCCAATAAAAATGAAAACAAAAGAAACCAAATGGACAAACATAAAAATGATATTAAACCTCAAACTACACAAACTCAAACCATGAATGAAGCAGCAAGCACAGCTCAATGCTCGAGTGTTACAGTCCATTTATGGGGGTTTTAGCACAAAAAATCAGATGAGGGGAGAGATGGTAAATAATGAGATTATAAAACGCAGTGCTACGTAAAAACCAAAATAAGCAAAGAAACAAATAAGAAAATAAAAAAATGTAGCAAAATTAATCCCCGCCATCACCAACCAGAAAACAATAACCAATAAAGAAAGTAACTTCGGTAAAACAAATGACGCTAACAAAACTGTAAACCAGAGAATCAGAGATTGTAAAAACACAAAAAATGAAAACGAAAACAAAAACAAAAAAATAAAAACAAAGGTGAATTGGCAGAAAATAAAGAAAACAAAAGCTGGGGTGAGATTCATGACCAATAATCAGGACAATGATTAACCTAATATGGTTTTCTTAAGCCTGTAGCAGTTTCTCATAGGTAGGAATTCCGGCTACTACCACAAAGCCTTAACCCATTTTATCCATGCATTAATCCAAAGGGCTACGCAAGTACTACCTAGTCATGCAACCTATGTTTATCCACCAGACATTGCTATAGAACACAAAAGGTTACAGTGAGCGTACCATGAATAGTTTGAGTAGCCGTGAAAGGAGCCACTACCATCTGAATCTTTACCAGCCCCTTTTTTCCCAGTATCGGAATCAGGATAAGCACTAGGAAGACTCTGACCTCTAAAGTAAGAGCCAAGAGCTGATAGACCAGCAGCAACCCCTGGCTCCTGACTCGATTGTAATAAATCATGGCTCAACGCACCAGAGCCTAATCCACCATGAGTCAGAGCACCAGCTAGCATCGGATACATGTAACCTCCCCCAGCTGCTGCTAGAGCAGGATTCCCCAACATCCCAGCTCCATAAATCGAATGGTATTGGTTCCCTAGCATAAAAGGCGACGCAGCCATTCCACCACCTGTAAATAAATGTTGCCCTTGCGCCTGCTGTTGCTGATTACCCAAACTCATTCTGCCATGGTCTTGCCCCTTTCCCGAGCCTGCAGGCCCCATTGAAGCCAGCTGGCAAGTCGCTGTTCGATTAAGGATCCTCTTCTTCGGTTCTCGAAGCGCTTCTCTCGCTCCTTTTCTAGTCTTGAACATAACAAATCCGAAACCTTTGGCCTTTCCAGTGGCCTTGTCTATAACGACAGTGCATTCTTCGATCTCTCCATAGCCTTCGAAGACTTCGACAAGAGTTTCTCGTGTGGTCTCCCATGGAAGCCCATAAACAAAGATTTTCCTGTGGGTGACGTCACGGTCGGCGGCTTCTACTACTGCAGAGTAAATCGAGGATCCAATCTGCGCAGCAGAACAAACGAGGTCGACGAGCTGCTCCTTCGAATAAGGTTGTAGAAGCTCCCGGAGCTCTTCGGGGTCGAATTCCTTCTCCGATTCGGAACCGCTAGACTCAGAGCCGGAGCTGGAACCGGAGTATTGCGTGGAGGATTCAGGTTGTTGGTTATGATGAGCAGATTTATTGATCTTGGGCTTCTTATCGATTTTCTTGGATTTCGATTTCACGAGTTTGCGCTTCTTAGATTTGTCTAGGGTTTTCGCCATAGCAGCACAAGTTTAGGGGTTTCAACTTTCAACTTAATTTTTGTATGAGTCACGAGTTCGATCTGCTATTATATGGCTTTGGTATTTGCGCGTTTACGTTCAATTTTGCGGCCCAATATTAAATCCCTACCAACTAATCGCAATTTCTGACCGCTTTGCACAGGATCCGAGTCAGACCCGATAATCCAGTGATCCGAACCTTACGCGCTCCAATTTAATTAAACGAGGATTTGTTTTTCTTATACAACATTTTTTGTTCATTGAGGAACTCAGGACATGTCTGCACAAAGACACAGAAGGTTTTGTTTCTGTTCTTAATAAACAAAACAAATCCCTCACAAAAGAAGATTAAAAAACAAACAAAACTCACTGTTGATGATCAAATACAAAGATGAAGCATACACCATAGATGAATATGATTGGATTCACATGGATAGCTATAACAGTGGAGAGGAAGAAACAATCCTCTGACAAAGAGTATTAGCATCGGCCTTTGTGAAAATCAACTTATAAAGAAAACCACCAGAGAAATACTCTCCTACTGACCATTGAATATGAACAACTAGAAGTAAAAGGACCAATATATATTAAAAAAATCTTGAATCCTAGGCAAGAAAACATGGCCACTGAGATCGAAACACAAATACAAAAGAGACTGGAAAGTCTCATGTAGAGACAAAAAAAAAAAACAAATGTGATCAAAGAAAGTGAGAACTGTATAAAAACCTTTGCTGAAAACCAACCAATGTTTGATGGTTAGAAAATTCCAGCTTATTCCCAGAAAAATTAAAAGGAAGCTTTTTTGAAAGAGTATTGAGAAACTTTTGGGGACAATTTAAAACAAGAACATTACGTCTAATCCCAATTCCCAAATGGGTCTCAAGGCAACTGCAGATGAAGATTTTTAGCGGACAAAATGATAAAGCTTCATGAGCTTCTTTTGCAGCAACAGAGAACAGACCTTTCATGTCATATGGGAAGACATAGGAGCTTAAAATGGGAAAAACCAAAACAAAACACCATCCAGAAAACCATTGAAGAAAACTAAAACTGTGTTTGATGGTAAAAAGAAAAACAGAAAAACTAAAATGGGGTAAACCACAAGGGAAAATTTAAGATACCAAACCACTTAAAATCAAAACCAATACTGATCCTGAGAACTTCATAATCAGTGACAAAATTTCAATAGTTTATGAGAAGGAAAAACTAAGAAAGTTTAAGTTTTACCTTCTCAGAATATTGAGAAAGCACAACTCAGAATAACTCATTATGGCACAAAAAAGTAGGTTCGAAACAGAAGAGAAAGAAAACTCCGGCAATTTCCAAGATATCAAGTCGAAGCTACCATATTAATCATTAGCTTAACCTAAAACTTGAAAGTCTAATCAAAGAAGACATCATAAATATCAAGAGAACAAAATCATACCACTTGGTCTCACTCTTTATCTGGAATACCAAGCACGTTCACCTTCAAAACCAGTACCAACACCATTACCATCAACCGGATATTGCCCGGCCATTCCCATATGGTTTGGTAGCATCATAGTTCCCTGGTTCATCATACCTGGCCCAAACATACGATAATTTGGTAAACCAGCAGCCATCTGATTACACATTAAACCACCATACATAGGGTTAAAACCAGGAGGCTGTCCATAAAACGGCATATTCTGTCCGGCAAACATTGGCATATTCCCGTTCTCGGGTACATTTACATGTCCATGACCTAACTCGAGCCCTGGCAAGGCCACTTCACTCTGATTAGCAGTACTAGTTAGATCAATCTTCACAGGCTCAACCGGTTCCCGCGCCTTTCCAACCCCAGATGGCTTCGCCGCCGCTAGATTACAGGAAACGGTGCGGTTGTACATTCTCTTCTCCGGATTTCTTAATGCCTCTCTCGCTCCTTTACGTGTCTTGAACAACACAAAACCGTACCCTTTGGCTCTTCTCCTGTCCTTGTCCATAACCACTGAACACTCCTCAATCTCCCCGTAGATCTCAAAAGCCGCCTTGAGGTTCTCATGGGTTGTATCCCATCCGAGACCGCGAACGAATATGTTACGCTTAGCACTGTCGCGATCGGCCGATTCCATCACGGCGGAGATTAGTCGGGAACCCTTCTCAGCGGTTTTATATATGAGGCTAATGAGTTCTTCCTTGGAGTAAGATTCAAGCAGATGCTTAATGTCTTCCTTATCGAACTCGAAATCCGAATCAGACTCGTTGGTGGTTGCAATCGGGACAGTAACGGTGTGCGAATCATCAGGACGGACAATTTGGGTCTGTGGCTCTTCAGATTCATCTGATCTCTTGTGTTTCTTCTTGCTTTCTTTCGATTTCTTAAGGGGCTTCTCTTCTTCTACATGGAATTTCTTAGATTTCTTCTTGGTAATCTCAGGTTTCTCGGACTTTTTCGATTTTGGTTTATGCTTCTTAGAGATTTTCTTCTCCTTCACTGCTAGTGCTTCAGCCTCGCGCCGCTTCTTCTCCTTCCTCTCCTTCTTCTCCTTTTTCTCCTTCTTCTCCTTCTTCTCCTTCTTCTCCTTCTTACGGGCTTCTCTTTCTTTCGTCATCGTTGACGGCGGTGTCGACAAAACCCCACCAACGAAAACCCCTCTAATATAGGGCGGCCAAGATGACACCAAAAGTCCCGGTTCGATCCTGGTTCAGACCTTTCCTATTTATTTATTTATTTTTTTTACGGCAAAAATCATTCGGTTCAAAGTTTGGTTTTTGGTTTTATGAAAACTAAAACCATTCGGTTTAAAGTTTGGTTACTTTTCTATTTATGGCTTAAACAATTTTAAAAGAAAACCATAAAGATAATAAAAAATCAGTTTAGTTCGGCTCAGTTTTAGTTTTAGTTTTATATATAATATATAACGCATTATTACAACAAATACTAGATAAAAAATATAAATAAAAAATTAATTAAAACATAAAAAAGTCAAAATAAAATTCAAATATCCAAATCAAAACTATTAAAATTTAAATAATAATAAAAAAAAATTTGAGATAAACTTATATTTATTGGTTAAAAATGTTTTAACATAAAAGTAATCATGAATATATATATATATATATATATATATATAATTTGAAATATTTATATAGTTAATTTAAAAACTGAAAAATCCGAACGGTTTTACGATTTTTGACCGAACCGAAACCAAAATATTTCTATTATCCTAACCTAACAGGTTTTTAAGTAAAAACAAAACCGAACTGAATCATTTAATTACAGCTCGGTTCGATTCGATTTTTTCGGTTACGGTTTTTTTTCCCACCCCTAATCAAAACTAAAAAGTTTTCTATTACTGATAGTTTTGAATGGTCCAACTCCCTACTGAGGACTACTCCCACCCTAACAAGGTCGCAAGCATTATCTACTAAGTGGCATCCTCCATCTTTGCAATGGGTCAAATGCAATTATGACGCGATTCATCATACAAGAAAATCTCATTCAGAAATGGAGTGGATCATTCGTAATAGTCAAGGTATTGTTTTTCACAGTGGGTTAAAAAAATTTAAGAGCGCATTCTTCTCGAAGAATCAAAACTTACAGCGTTGCTTTGGGTGATTCAAGCTGCATGGAGTTTGGGATATAAGAATGTTATATTTGAAAGGAAAAACAAAACGGTAATCCAAGATCTACATCAACCTTCACAAGTTAATCTATGACTACAGTTGCTGATTGACACTATCCAACAATGGAAGGAAACTTTTGATTCCATTCGATTTCAACATGTCAAAAGAGAGAGAAATATGTCTGCAGACTTTTTAGCAACAAAAGCTTTAAATTGGCCTTCACAAGGATATGTATATTATTCATGTCCAATGCTTTTGCGAACAATTGTAAAAAATAATATGGCTTAATAATAAGTATCTGTTTGTCGAAAAGAAAAAAAACTAATAAGTTTCGAACCTAACTAGAACCGGCATAAATTTTTATTGGATCACAAGTTTCTACACCTAAAAACTATAAAATAAAAACCTTAGATGTGTTTCCTCTTTTATATTAAAATTGAGGCACCTTCTTCTTTTGGTTTTCGGTAACGGTGATGACGGTTTTGGTTGTTGTCGTCATGTCTTTCCTTTACTTTGTTTTATCTATGCTATTCTCGTGTTGTTTTGTAATGTTCCTCAAGTTAAGGCCTAACCCATGTTTAATTGGAAGGTCTTGGGTGGCTTACAGTGATCCCCAGCACTACCACGTTATGGAGAAGACATTCTCGGCGTCGTCTGCTTTTTCATTTTAATCCGCAAAAGTCGTTTGGTCTCCTTTCTTGCTACTTCTCTCTGAATATTATGTCGGTAATCCTCAGAGCAACACCGCAAAACTCTTTGCTATCTCATCCATTATCTTTCATATTCAAATCGTAGTTTTCTCCTTGATCTGATTTCAAAAGTAGTTCGTTTTACTTAGATCCTCCGTCGCTTGAAAGCGACCTTCTCTGCCTGCCACCACTGAACTACAACCGGTCACGCCATGTCTCTCCACTTGTACACTTTAGTTCCTTGTTTTAGAGGTTATGATGACGCTAAAATGGAGGATGGAAACGATTTTCCTATTCAACATGAATATCCATTAGAGGAGTATGTGGCTAATTTTGTTGATGAGTTGCCTACGGATTATATGCGATTATGGAAAGTGGTGTCAAAGAAGATGACTTTGTGATTAGGAATAGGAGAATGCGAGGTAGAACTGATGATATGTTAGCTTTATGAGTTGTCTTCTACATTGGTTTTGAGTTTAAAGAAGCTGTGTTAGATTATGCATTAAAAACTGTAATGAATATTACACAAGATAGACGAATAACAATAAACTTGGATATAGAGTGGACTAGTGGTAAGTGATGAGTGAATTGATTATATGAAAACACTACAAGAAATATGACTATCGATAGCGTTCCAGGATAGCGTTTTTTGTTTAACTGCTATTGTATATGGACACGGGTTTTATCCATAGCGTTTCAATTTTTGGACGCTATTTTTGCATTCCCAGGAAAACAAAAATATTGAGACGCGTAAATTTGCTTAGTTTCAGCACTTACTATTGCAGATAATACAAAAGTGCTATGGTAACTTTTTTCAACATAATCAATTTGATCGATCGACTTAGTTATTTCTCTCCTTCTTCATTATTTTCATAAGATCTTCAGTGTATGCGTTACTTCGGGACATTGTTGACCTCACCGATTCGAAGCTACATTTTTTAATCGAGAAGGTATTTTCCTCATATTTAGTTAATTTGCAATGTCAGATTGCAAATGTGGAATTTAGCTATAT
>OVBE01009120.1:0-16393 GCA_900406425.1 Iberis pinnata | reverse complement strand
GTATATGTTTTGTTATTTTAATCTTATAATATTTTTTTAAACTATAAAATTAATATTTTGTAGTTACCATTTAAAGAAACAATATCTATATCTTTTCTTTTCTTTTTTTTGTTATTCTGTTATTTTAGAAAAGTAATAAACTAACAATAAAAAAGTTTTTATTAGCTTAAAATATTACGTTGATATATGTAATAACTTTAATTAACAATAATACATGCCACGATCTTATAAATTATAATTTTACTTATGTGTCGTACTCATCTAAAATGCTTTCAAGTTTATATAATAAGATACAAAATTCTAAAAACAAGCATGTCATCAATATATGACTTCAATATTGATATCAATATAAAAAGAATATAAATACATAATAAAACATTAAAATCAAACATAAGCCCTAAACCACAGATAAAAGAATAGTAAAAATCTAAACTATAAACAATCATAAAACTCAACAATATATCTAACTCTAAATCATAAATCCTAATTACTAAACAATTAAATATAAACTTTAAACACTAAACTTTAAGCCATAAGTTCTAAATACTAAACCATACACACTGTCAATATCGAATCCTGAAACTCTAAATACTAATCAATACACCCTATACTCTAAATCTTAAATACAAAACCGTCTTGTAAAAAATAATAATAATAATAATAATACAAAACCGTCAACCCTACATACTAAACTCTAATAACTAAACTCTAACTTTTAAACTAACAAAACTAAATCATTATCCCAAAATTCTAAACAGGTATACCAAAATACTAAAAAGCTAAATCCTAGTTAATTAAATACTACTATTAATTAAGGCAATTTGGAAGCCACATTACCATCAACAATCGTAAATTGGCATAACTAGATAGGTGTTGATATAAAAAAAAATCGGTGGTAAAATTTTTTTAGTAAGTATTAAAAAAAAGAAAAATTATTATGAGAGAAAATCATAGTTTTTATCGTGTTAATCCAAATAAAAATGGACCGTGGTATACAATTTGATGTCATAATAGTGATCCACTAAATTTTTTTATAACTCATGTTTTGGATAGAATGGTAATAAAGACAATTAGTTACTAATAACCTTTCTCGGGACTCATCGCTAAAATTTCCATAACTCATGTTTTACTATTTCCCCAAACTATATAAACCAAAACCAAAATTTTAAAAAATTGTTTGAGCTTAAGAACTTTAAAGAAGTAATAAATAGAAACAAAAACAAGTGATGAAGTATAAAAACATATGGTATTTCAAACCCTCATAATTAAATTATAATCCAAAAAATTAAACTATATTTTGAACTCTTATATTTTCTTTAAGACATTTTTGGTAATTTGAAAAAAGTTAATAACAGTATTTTGGGAATCAAATTCTAATAGTGGTATTTTGGAAAATAATATATTTCATGATATTAAAATACTATAAACAATGTGATTTTTGAAATCAAGCTCTCAAGTTTTTTAAAAATTGAAGTAATTGATTGATGCTCTTAGGGGTGGGCATTCGTTTTTTGGTTCGGGTTCGGTTCGGATAATTCGGATTCCGGGTTATTCGGTTAGAGACATATAGGAACCGTTCGGGTTATTTAAAAATTCGGTTCGGATTCGGTTAGGATCTATTCGGATTCGGGTCAGTTTTTTCATTTTTATTAGGATCCGAAATGGAACCGAAAATCCAAAATATCCATAAAAAATCCAAATTATCCGAACAACCTAGCTAAAATCCAAGTTAATCCAATCAAAAACCCGAAATATTAGACAAAAATCCATAAATATCATAGTTACTTACTAAAAATCTACATTTTCTACCTAAAATCCTAACTATTTAATCAAAATTACATATATATACGGGTTTTCGGTTATACTTTCGGATTTCGGTTCGGTTCGGATTCGGATTCGGGTTTTCGGGTTGAGATATATAGGAACCGTTCGGGTTATTTTAAAGAACAATTCGGNGAAAAAAGTTAATAACAGTATTTTGGGAATCAAATTCTAATAGTGGTATTTTGGAAAACAATATATTTCATGATATTAAAATACTATAAACAATGTGATTTTTGAAATCAAGCTCTCAAGTTTTTTAAAAATTGAAGTAATTGATTGATGCTCTTAGGGGTGGGCATTCGTTTTTTGGTTCGGGTTCGGTTCGGATAATTCGGATTCCGGGTTATTCGGTTAGAGACATATAGGAACCGTTCGGGTTATTTAAAAATTCGGTTCGGATTCGGTTAGGATCTATTCGGATTCGGGTCAGTTTTTTCATTTTTATTAGGATCCGAAATGGAACCGAAAATCCAAAATATCCATAAAAAATCCAAATTATCCGAACAACCTAGCTAAAATCCAAGTTAATCCAATCAAAAACCCGAAATATTAGACAAAAATCCATAAATATCATAGTTACTTACTAAAAATCTACATTTTCTACCTAAAATCCTAACTATTTAATCAAAATTACATATATATACGGGTTTTCGGTTATACTTTCGGATTTCGGTTCGGTTCGGATTCGGATTCGGGTTTTCGGGTTGAGATATATAGGAACCGTTCGGGTTATTTTAAAGAACAATTCGGTTTCGGTTTCGGTTTTTTTGGTTCGGTTTCGGTTCGGATTTCGGGTTTCGGTTTATATGCCCAGCCCTAGATGCTCTGTAGATGTATATGTATAAAGAACAAGCAACTATTCAGATGATTGATTAACAAAAATAAAAACCACTTTATTAAGCAAATTTTCTACAAAATTCAACTTAAAAAGAATTACACAATTTTATTTACCATTTAAATTGTATCTTACAAGTTTAACTAAAGCATTCTTCTTATTTAGCCTACGTTAACTCATATCTCTCTCAAAAAGAAGTAAGAACGCTCATCCAATCAGCTTTCTGATTATCTTCGAACTTGATTTTCTTCTAGAAGAGTATCTTCCTTGGATTATTTAACAAGAGATCTTCTCAGCGTTATCAATTTGTTGAGATTTTCTTCATAATATCTTATTCTTAAGTTGATCCGCAATTGATTCTCTTACACTCGAAATCCTAGCTGTTCCATTCAGGTTTCTGAATATTCTTTAGCAATCTGTTTGCAGACAGTCTTATGATTTCATTCAGCTCCCTGAATGTTTAGCTGTTGAGTCTGCACTTTCAAAGTCTCCCTGTTTAACTTGATGTCATAATCAAGCATTTATCTATTCTGTGTGACTTATCAACAACAAGCATAAACTTGTCCAACTGTATTTAAATATTTGTTAATTGGTTAGAAACCCGAGAAAAATAAATGCATCCTTCATGAAAAGTTTAAAGTCTAAAACCAACAAAAAATTACAACCATTTACACCAAAATAGTTGTAAAATTATGGGGTTCAAAAAAAAAAAAAAAAAAACACTATTCCCCCAAAATCATGAGCTTGTCACCACTATTCAGACTTCGTCTCATCTTCTGAATTTTCTCTCCTACTTGAGTGACATCATGTTTAAAACACAAATAATAAACGCTGAATTTAAGGTCAAACTCACTTACCTATAGCCAAAGCCTCTTCAAGCATTTGAATGGCTAACCTCATTGCTTTCCGAAGAGTAGAAGATGATGATTCAGAGACTTCACGCTTAACTCTCAATTTTATGGAGAAACCTTATGCTTTACCATTTTTGAGGGGTCTACAGTCTTCTTGCATGTCCTTACCTTGGCTCTAGTTCCCTTTGGTTCAGCAATTTTGAGAGGCTTTGCATCGGGTTGTGGCGTAACAGGATGTTGATAACTAATCAATCGCTCGATCCAACTTTGAAACAGATTAAAGGAAATTGGACTTTGGAGTATTTACATGTCCCACAATGTGATCAAAGATTAGATTTCCAAGGTTGAAGTCGATCTTGTGTGCCACTTTGTAGAGTATCATGTCTCGGCCAACATGCATATATCCATCATTCTTAGATGGGAGCCAATTTATGCAGCATATTCTATAGAGCTCCCTCATCACCTCTAAGACGCTTCCAATTGTTAATATGAACCATTTTTTCACCGTACCTCCACTTAAAAATGCAGCCAACATGTCGTTTGTACCTGCATCAACCTGAATTTTGTTGTTAACATCATCGATTTCTGGCAGTCCAAACAACGTATTGATCCTGGTTGCAGACAATTCATATACCCACTCCCTGACTTGAATCTACACAATGGTCTCATCTGCATAAAATTTCTTGATAATATTCTCATCAAGTGGTTCGATTCCCTTAACCGTGATAATCAAACTTGCCTCAGAAACCAGTTTCCTAGCCTCATTATCAGTTCCAAAAACTGCTTAAATTTCCCCCATACAATCTTTCCTGGAGATAAGTTCACACCTATGTGCAACTATCTGATTTTTTGCGGGTGCGATCAAACGAGGTAGATCTGGTTTCTTTCTTTAATTTCTTGACTGCTTCTTGTGTAACCATAATATTCTTTCTCTTTAGTTGTCGAGAGGCTCTTTCAAATTCATGCGATGTACTGTCAACCTTGATCTCATCCAAAATCACAACTTCCTCTACATCTCGTACAGTTATGGCATGTGATCTAAGTTATGAGGTTCACATATGTCTGAATCCTTGAGACCTTGAGAATTTTGACCATCACCATCAACTCGTGCCGGTTCAGGTGTTTGT
This sequence comes from Iberis pinnata, assembly GCA_900406425.1. NCBI lineage: Eukaryota > Viridiplantae > Streptophyta > Magnoliopsida > Brassicales > Brassicaceae > Iberis > Iberis pinnata. The sequence continues at coordinate 11,756 of OVBE01009120.1, read as the reverse complement.
TCAGGTTCAGTTGACTGATCGATGTCTGGGTCAATGCATCTGTAGGTGCTTGTTCATGTGTAGGTGACTATTTATCTTTCACCATTTTTTTGAACCACCGTTCATTCGTCTTCTGCCCTTGGTTTTGATGCCACCGTCTGTTCGTCTTCTGCCCTTGGTTTTGATGCCACCGTCTGTTCGTCTTCTGCCCTTGGTTCTAAAGCCATCGTCTGTTCGTATTTCTTTGCATGTTCTGCAGCCACCGTCCTTCATCTTCAACAACAATAAGTTCAAGACTTTTTCTGTTTAACTTGTGGAAAAATGTAGATCTTTCCCGTGAATACCATCATTGTTATGTATGTATTCACCATCATGTCCGTCTCAGTGAACTTCTACTAGGGGTCTAGTACGCCAGTAGGTTAGGTGAAGATTGAGTCTTTGATCCATATGGTGATGGTGTCGGAGATTGATTCACCGGAGAAGCGGACTCTCATGCTTGAAAAAGTTTTTGGATGTTGGAGAAAATCGATTTCATCGCCATTGAAGTTTTCTTAAAACCCTAGTGTAATTCTGAGAGAGAGAGAGAGGGACAAAAAAACTCAAAGTTTGAAAGAAATTATAAAATAACTTTTTAGCTTCTCTATTTTATCCTCTTCATGTAAAATCAAAACATCTCTTAATCTTCTCCATATAAGCTCCCATGGGTCTTTGGGCCTGAAATCACACTTAAATACAAGTGAAATCAAATTATGTATGAACTAGAAACATAGTATATTCAAATTTCATGTGTTTAAAAAAAGTTTTTGAATTTCAACTCAGTTAGACATATTCTAATCATAAAAACTTCATATATTGTTATTGATCATATTAGCAAATATATATATATATATATATAAGCATAATGATGACTGAACTCATTCAAGCAGAATGCTTGATTGAGTTCTAGATTTAAGCAGAATGTTGAATGCTGAATGAACTCATTCTTTTGAATGAGTTCATTCAGCATTCTGCTTAAATCCAGAACAAAGATCGACACTATATTGAGATGTCTTTAAGACATACCTCTGTTTGGTGATATTGTGACTAATCTTTCACTTTGTCATGCCTTTATCCTGAATTTTTTTCAAGTATCTGTTCATAAACATCATTCTTCAGGCAACTAGAATTTCCTTTGAACAGTCCTTTTATTATAAACATAATTCTTTGTGGAATGGTTTCAAACATATCACTTGACTTCTCAACTTCTGAAACCCTTTTTCACACAATGTTCTTCTTAGCTCTTTGACCTCCTGGTATGAATTTTTAGAGTTCTTTGATATTGATCTTCAGAACGGAATGACAGGCAGCTGTTTTCACAATATACTACACAAACAAACTTTTGTACAACTAGTCAATTTACACAAAAGATACCCATACTCTTGTCTTTTTCCAATTCCTAAAATAATCTAAACTAAATAGACCTCATAAACAACGATTGCTTTTTTTAGATTAACAAAACGGTTAAATTCTAATGGTTTTTTGAATAAATCAACGAGTTTCAAATCAATGCTAACATGATTAATAACATTCAGTTTCTTGTCATTAAATTCCCTGATAAAATGATGTCTAATATCTATATGCTCAGTTCTATAATGTTGAACCGGATTTTTAGCAAAATTTATAGCTNTCAATGCTAACATGATTAATAACATTCAGTTTCTTGTCATTAAATTCCCTGATAAAATAATGTCTAATATCTATATGCTCAGTTCTATAATGTTGAACCGGATTTTTAGCAAAATTTATAGCTTTTTTTTATCACACAAAACAAGTAAAGAATTTGAACTCATACAATAGTCAGCAGACATTTTTCTCATCCATAGAAGTTGTGTGCAACAGCTTCCTAGTGCAATATATTCAGCCTTAACAATTGATAGCGAAACACTGTTTTGTTTATGATTGGACCATGGAATCAGATTATTTCCCATAAAGAAACATTCTCCACTTATTTTGTGTCAATCATCTAGAGACCCTACCCAGTCAGCATCACAATATCCCACCAGATTCTTGTTCGTGTCTTTGGTAAAGTAGATTTCCAAGTTAATAGTTCCCTTCTCATATCTTATTATTCCCTTGACAACAACTAAGTGAGATGCTTTCATCTATCCTTGATATCTTGCAAAGATACCTAGGCAAGACAGAGATTTGGTTTACTTGTTGTAAGGTATAAAAGACTTCCAATCATACCACTGTATAGCTTTTCATCCACTTTTTCTCCGGACTCATCACGTGAGAGCTTCTTATTTTTCCCCATTGGTGTTTTAGCATCTTTGCTATTTTGAAGTCCAACTATCGTTACCAGATTTCTTGCATAGGTACTTTGGGTAACAACGAGTCCTTCAACTATCCGTTTGACTTGTAATCCCATTATATGTAAGTTCTCCACACATACTCATCTCAAACTCTTGAGTTATGCTCTCTACAAATATTTTAACCAGATAATCTCCAGTAGATCCAAAAAATATCATCCACATAAATTTGAACAATAATCAGATCCTTGTTTTCTTCAAGAAAAAACAATGTCTTGTCCACAATACCCCTTTCTTATCCTCTATTGATCAGAAATGTTGTCAATCTCTCGTACCATGCTCGAGGCACCTTTTTCAATCCATACAATGCTTTCTTGAGTTTGAACACATTATCAGGATGATGTGTGTCTTCAAATCCCTTAGGTTATTCTACATACACTTTGTCCTGCAATATTCCATTCAGGAACGCACTCTTTAGATCCATCTAATGCAATTTGAAATTAAGAGTACACACCATTCCAAACAAAAATTGATTGACTCAAAACAAGCAACTGGAGCAAACTTCTCATCAAATTAAACTCCTTATACTTGAGAGTATTCTTAAGCAACCAAGCGAGCTTTAGTTATGACTATTGTTCCAGATTTATCAATCTTATTTTTGAATATCCATTTGATACCAACCACATTCACATATTTAGGTTTTGGAACCAAATCCTAAACATCACTTCTCTTAAATTTGTTCAATTCTTCTTGTATTGCGAATATCCAAAAGTCATCTACCAATGCCTCTTTATGATTCTTAGGTTCAATCACATATACAAATGTAGAGGATATAATTGATTTAGATGTTTGTCCAGTTGTCAATCATTTGAAATCAATTTGTTTGCCTATGGTGATTTTGCCCCCTGAATCTCACCTACAACATCGTTTTTGGAGTGATTCCGATGAACTTGGGTAATGAGGGTTGAATCTGATACCTGAGTAGTATTATCACTTTGTGAGGAATCAATGTTCTGTTTCTCAGCTGAGTTAGATGGAGTTTGATGTACAATCAAATGAGATGTTGAGTAGTCATCAAACAATACATTCAGTGTTTATTGAACCGTATTCGTGTGTTTATTAAACACACGATAAGTTGTTCTTCTCCCTGAATATCCAAGGAAGAATCCTTCATCCCTTCGTGAATCAAATTTACCAAGATGATCTAACCCTTTTCTCACATACACCTGATTGACTATGTAACATATAATGTTGATAGCTTCATCCCATAAATGTTGTGCAACCTGATTTCCATGCAACATTGCTCTGGCCATATCGTGTAGTGTCATTTTCTTTCTTTCCACTACATCATTCTGATGTGGTGTTCGAGGTGCTAAGTATTGATGGACAATTTCCTGATTTTGACTATTAAATTGGTCATTATGAAATTCTCCGCCATGGTCATTATGAATAATCTTTATACCACTTTTCTAATTCTTGAGCTGCAAGGTCAGAATCTTGAAGCTATGGAGTGTTTCTGATTTCTCTCTCATAAACCTGACCCATGTATATCGAGTAAAATCATCAACCACATCTAGTATATATATTTTTACTAGTGAGACTTTAAACTTGTATTGGTCCTATCAAATTTATGTGTACCATTGCGAGCGCCTCAATTGTTATAAGATCAAGAACAAACTTGTGGTATGCCTTGATTTGTTTTTCATGTGAACATGGTCTACATACAAATGGTTGATAAGAGGTTATCTTTGGAACCCCCCTGACAACTTCATGATTGACCAGCTTAATCAAAGTTCTCATATTCAAGTGACCAAGATTTTGATGCCACAATTGTACTTCGGAGTCATGAGTGGCACTCAACATTTTTTTATTTCCACATGTAATAGTTGATACATGATATTAAACCTTTTAATTTTATTACACTTGATTCATTCATTGATTTGCATATTATCTTTGTAAACGTCACTGCAAGACCTTCATCACAACTAGTTGATACTAAACAAATTTGCTTCTAGTCCATCTACTAGGTAAACTTTAGTCATTTATCCCCATCTCCAAACGTAACTCTTCCTACTAATATTTCTTGAAACTTGGTGAGATTATTTTGAGAGCCAGTTCATATGTCGTGAACATCCACTGTCAAAATACCAAGATTTCTCTTCAGTATTTTCTTCTGCTGAAAATGCAACATGACATACAATCTTCTCATCTACCTTTGATACACTCAGGTTTTAACCCAAATATATTCACTGTAAGTGCACAACAAACGCAGTAGTATATGAGGGATCAAATTCACAGAGACCAAGAAAGAACGACTCTCAGTTTAAAATTGAATTAGGTAAGAACATATTAAAATGGTGATTGTAACCGAGAAATGAAAATAACGATAAAATAAAAATGATTAACGAAAACGCTAGGCAATAGAGAAATTCGCAGGTATTCAGGTTAAAGGTCAAGGTTAACATGCATGATTGATTACTAAAAATAACTCTCAAGTCGAAAGACAATAATAGACTCATCTTCTCCCGAATTATTATATCCTTATTCTCAAATTATTAAAGACAAACTCCGACCATATTTAGATAATTCGATCATGCATTTCAATTCATATTCGATAAGTTCATAAGCCCCTAAGACAATACTCCCGCAAGCAAAGGCACTTATTCATCTAGATTGGATAAAACTTCTAATCTAAATCCCTTTGAGTTTATAATTCTAAGATCAATGAACTAGTTAGCTACTCTAAATCATGCACTAAGAATAAATCTAGACTGAGAACATAAAAAATTTCAATCCATTCTTTTAAACCCTAACGATTAACCTGGTTTCCCTTAGGAAAACCCTAAAACCTAAGAAATAGACTACTCAGATATGATTACAAGAACTAAAAATCATAGATTGAGTAAACATTGAAGAATTAAAAAGCTAAATTGTATATAAAGAAACCAGAGTTCAGAAATTCTCTCAAATATAGATGTAGATCTCTTCTATCAGGAACTTCAACGATTAAACTTGTTCTAAAACTTATTAAAAACTTCTCTCTGTAAAAATAAGCCAAAAGGGCTTTTATAGTTTTAGAATAAAAGAAAATAAAATCTAAGTAATTAAAAACTAATGATAGATCTTGAGGTCAAATGCGTCTTTTAGCTTAATTTTCCTTCAGTTCGACATAGGGGATCGATCGATCCATGGTTGGATTGATTGATCTGAGCTTCCAAGGGATCGATCGATCCAATGATGGATCGATCGATCTCAACTTCCATAAATCTTCATGTGCTTTGGATCGATCGATCCGTGCTTCGATCGATCAATCTGTGCTTCGATCGATCGATCTGTGCTTCGATCGATCGCTCCGTGCTTGGATCGATCGATATGTCCTTGTCCGAGACTTGGATTAATCATTCTTCATTTGCACTTGAATTCTTCCAAAAATTATCTTTTTTTCTCCAGAACGTCCCAAACACCGAATTTCCTAAAAACATGCTTAAAACACAAGGAAAACACTCGGATAACATTGAATAATAGGTATATATACCCACTAAAAGGTGTTAGATCCGAGTGATATCAACTCCCCAAGCTTAAATCTTTGCTTGTCCTCAAGTAAAGCAAAAACCATATCTGAAGAAGAGGTTTGAAAATGACCACACTGGAACTCNGAAATATAAATACAAAACGAAAAGAAAATTCTCGTCAAAATACGGGTTTCCACACTAAACAACCACTGAAAATTAACTGTTTACCATGCACCACATAACTAATGACATACTTTCTACTATAAATCCAAATCAATCAAACTATCAAATCATTTCAACCAACTCTGTACATTCAATTTAGTACAAATAGTGCGTTCTTGCCTATGGGGTATTGATCAATGCCCGCTAAAGTATCTTTTCTATCGAAGCGCAAATACCTAAAATAGCATCCAACGACTTCTGGTCTTGACCCTTTTTCCCCCTTTCTCACTTTTTTCGCACTTTTCTGGGTTTTTTTTTTCTTAGCAACCCGGCAATTCGCTGGGGTTGACTACGAACTTCTAGGTCACGCTTTCAACCCTTTTTTTGAACCATATTTTTTATATTCTAGAAGGGAGGGAGAGAAAGGATCCGGATCATACTGAAAGAACTTTTCGGTTTTTACAGAGAACCGAAGAGAAAAATACCCAACTTTCAAAGTATAACCAACACCATAAGCAAGAAAATTAAGATCAAATTTAAGTCATATCCAAATAGAGCTAGAATCAAATCATTAACAATTCAAAAGACCGAAACTTTTAAAAGCATAGAAATCAGTCAATGGGGTTCCAATCCTAAGTGCAACAGTTAATCTAAGTCAGTAGTCAAGTAGAGAATGATATCAAACTTACATCGGGTTAGTAGTCATCATAGATTCTGGTCATTATTCATTCGAATCGACTAGACTCATATAACAAAATGAAAAATTTTGCCAAAATAACAAAACACCAAAATAACGTTAGTAACTAGCATATCCCCTTCCCCAGACTTACTTCACACCGTCCCGGGGTGAAAATAAATCAAGAAGAAGGAAAAATGATCAGAAAATAAATAAATCTAAACACAAAAAATCCAAAATAAAAATAAAATACAAAAGACCAAAGTGAAAAAGAAAAGATAACCGGAAACGATCAGTCCGAAGCCTGCCTTGAACTGCCGGCTCCTCTCGCTCTATGAACCGAAGGCTCCTCATCCTCATCACTCCTATCCTGATATGCTCTGAAGCATGTTGGTTGTTTGATCTTAGCTAAAGCGCCCCGTATCGTCTGAACCATGCTATGGGTCCTCTCAGCAGCATCTGTTGTCCATCTGATCGTCTCGGCATCCGTGAAGTCGGGTCGTCGAGGTGGAAAATCATACACACTGTAATCCTCAAGTAGGATAGGTGAGTCATCCTCCGGACTAGGATCTTGTTGTTGTCTCCGAGTGGACCACTTACCACGAACTAACCCTTGGCAAAGTCGCGGCGCGTCAGCTACGGGTGCAGCCCCGTCAACCAAACAATCAGCTCTCAGAAGAAAATGAATATTCTTCAGGGAAGTGATGCTAGTGAGATCCTGATGCGGCACCTAGATCTTGCACCTCTGACCTCCCGAGTGCAGAATAATGTAGGCTTTATCCTTGGTGAACCACCTGGTTGAGAAAAGATAGGACCAATCCACGCGGTTGCTTATCGTCGCCGGAGTAAACAACCCAAGAGGAATCCCGATGTAATGTAGAACCGGGGTAACTAGGCTATCCATCACCTCAACCCGGGTCGGGTTCATCAGCGCATCGAGCTTCCGGCTAGCTAGGATCTTAGCAAAAATCCATCCAATGTTGGCATCATGGCGATCCGGATCCTGGTCGGCCTCATAAGTTACCATCATAAGATGGCATATGGCATTATGGAGGAGCTCAAGCTCCTGAGAACTGATCGCTGGCGCTTTTGACTTTCCCTAGTAAGTGCACCCCAATATCTTGATTGCAATGCAGACAGCCGGGTTACGGATACCGGTAAGCTTCGCCTCTCGAGACTCATACCACCTATGCGTAATACCGTCCCACAAATCATTATAGGAGTAGAAGTTGGGCAGCTCAGGTAGATGCCCTTCCGCTCGGAATCCAAAAATTGGACCAAACTCCACCATCGGAATTATGTAAAGAACACTGCACCAAAATAATTGTACCTCAGATTCTGCGATGTATGAGCTCCGCGGATCTGAACCGGGGCTGTGGATACGGAATAAGCCTAATAACTACCTCGCGAGATCAGGATAGAGAAGGTAGTCTCGGAATGGGAAGGTTCCAAGACCCATCCGATGGAAGATCTCCACAACATCACCATCTACTCCCAGCGCCGCTAAAGTCTCATGATTGGCGAACCAGGTCGGCTCCAGCGAGCTCTTGAGCAAAGCATGGAGCTCTTGATTGGCGAATCAAATTGATCCCATTTGTCGCTAAACATGTGCTCCTTCTAACCCTTGTAACTCTTGAGTTGGGAAACTACCAAATCAAGGCGGCAATTGTTGAAACGCGTCTTTGGTTTCCGAGGCCATGGAGATTGAGTGAACTTCAGATCAAGGATCGGATCTAATTCTTCGGCATCCTCATTATTGTTGCTGCTAGCGACCGCTTTCCCCTTTTCTTTAGCGGTTGCTCGCGTCTTTTTCGCTGCTGGTGGTCTAGCAGAACTCGAGCGATCAGTTTGTGGTTGAGTCTGCTTAGCGGTTCGGCTCTGAGTGGATCGCCGTGTTCTGATAGTTGCTGGTTGATGTTGTTCTTCGTCACTCTCGTTTCCAGAATCATCTGAACCATATTGGAAATTACATGAATCCATCATGAAAAGAAAAAGACTTTGAAGCAGAATGAGTGGCTTGTTCAATCCATAAAAATACGTTGAAGCAATCCTAAAAAAACACATCATGAAGTACTAAGCAATGATCAATCAATACTAATTCAATTAGGAAGAATCAAGATACTTCTTCTACCATTAGAACACATCCACTTTCAAAGATTTAAAACAATCCTAATGAAAATTTTCAAAAGAAATTGTAATCAAAACCAATGGAAATCGAACTGACAGATTCTAGCAATCCATGTTCAATCCTAGAGCATTCCACATTTTTAATCAAGCCAAACAACTCAATAGAACCATCCAAATTCCACAAAACCCGAAATTCCTTTTGGAAATTCAAACCGAACTTATTAAAATTGAAAATCAACATAAATCAACAAAAATCCATATGCATGTATCAAAAACCCATCAAATATATGTAGTAAGACCACAATCAATCAATTTCAATCCCTAAATCAACCAAAATCCAAAATCCCTAAAAACCCCAAAATTTTCGGAATTTCAAAGAGGAATAGGTTTTCATACCTTGCTTGAATCGAAAAACTGGTTTGATATTCGGAAAAAGCTCAAAAAATCGTGTGCAATAGACTCAAGAAACTCGAAAATCCATTGGGATGTGGTGGAGATTGAGTTTTGGAGATTTTGAAGGTTTTGTAAAATTTTGNGGAAGAAGAAGGGGTGCAAATTTGGTTCTATTCGAGTAAAACCGGTTTAATTTCTAAAATTCAGTTCAATTTAAGTGATTTTTGACTTACCTGGTTGATGGATCGATCGATCCGAACTTTTGCAAAATATGGTGCTTTAAAGATCGATCGAACCGTAGACGGAACGATCGATCCGATTGAAACCTCGAACATGCACACCGCCAGATCGATCGATCTGAACCCTCGATCGAACCTTCATCTTTTCTGAACTTCTGAAACACTTTGAACTCAAAACTAAAAGTTAAAAATTAGTAAACCTAAAACTAAACTAACTCAAAACTCGAAATGTTAAACTAAAGAAAATTCAAAACAGTGGGTTGCCTCCCACTCAACGCTTGTTTAACGTCATGAGTCTGACGGTACTTACCTCTAAACAGAAGATGGGTCAACAAGGGAAATCTCATATTCCTCTAGAAGATATGAGGTAGCTAGATAAGGCTTAAGCCTTTGCCCATTCACCACAAAGTCATTCCCTTGGTGATTGTTAAGCATAACCTCACCGTATGGTTTCACTTCTTTTATCACAAACGGTCCAGACCATCTAGACTTCAACTTTCCAGGGAAGAATTTCAATTGAGAATTGAAGAGCAATACCTTATCACCTGGTTGAAAATCTCATGGAATGATTTTCTTGTCATGTGCAACCTTAGTCCGTTCCTTGTAGATTCTGGAGTTCTCATAAGCTAAGTGACAAATCTCTTCAATTTCATGCAACTAAATGAGACGCCTTTTTGTTGCGGTCTTTATGTCAAAGTTCAACAACTTGATAGCCCATGCAGCTTTGTGCTCCAATTATACAGGTAGGTGACAAGTTTTACCATAGACAAGGTTGAAAGGTGTAGTACCAAGACGGGTCTTGAATGCAGTTTTGTATGCTCATAGAGCATCATCAAGCTTCAAAGACTAGTCTTTCCTAGACCCATTACCGTTTTCTGCAAGATAGCTTTGATTTCCCTGTTAGAAACCTCCACTTGTCCACTTGTCTGAGGGTGATATGGTGATGCAATCCATCAAAGACCTTATTGATGAAATGAGTACCTCCATCACTGATGACAACTCTAGTAACACAAAACCTGGGAAAAATCACAGAATTGAACATTAGCACAACTTTTGCATCATTAGTGGGGCTAGAAATTGTTTTAACCCACTTAGACACATAATCAACAACAACTAAAATATAAAAGTTATTATGAGAAACATGGAAAGGATCCATAAAGTAAACTTTCCACACATCAAAAACCTCTACTTCAAGAATGAAGTTTTGTGGCATCTCATTTCACTTTGAAATGTTCCCTTGTCTCTGACACGAATCGCATTGAGAGATGTATGCATGAGCATCACTGAACATAGTGGGCCACCAGAAACCTGCTTGGAGTACCTTAGAAACTGTCTTGAATGTAGCGAAGTGACCAACATAATCTGAACCATGACAATGATATAGAACATTCTGAATCTCCTCTTCAAGCAGACATCTTCGGAACATACCATCTTTACATAGCTTGTAGAGATATGGTTCATCCCAGTAGTAATGTCTGACATCCCTCAAGAACTTCTTCTTTCGGTAACCTGAGAATTCATGTGATACATCAACAACTAAGTAATTAGCAAAATCTTGAAACCATGGAGTAATGAAATCAGTCTTATGGAGTCTAAGGATAGAGAATTTCTCATCCGTGATGGTGCTTATTGTGCAAATGCGTTCCTCTGGAACATAATCATTTATAGGAACGTCTTCTTCGACTTGAAGTTGGGAAAGATGATCTACAACTTTGTTTTCAATGACCCGCTTGTCCTTAATCTCCAAATCGAATTCATGCAAAAGAAAAATCCAACGTAATAATCTTGGTTTAGCATCCTTCTTAGAAAGGAGATACCACAATGTCGCATGATCAGTGTGGACTACTACTTTGGATCCTACTAGATAGGATCTGAACTTCTCAAAAGCAAAGATAATCGCTAGGAGCTCTTTCTCAGTTGTTTCATAATTACGTTGAGCTATATCAAGAGTCCTAGAGGCATAGTAAATGACATGAAGCTTCTTATCTTTTCGCTGTCTAAGAACAGCTCCCACAGCAAAATCACTTGCATCACACATCACTTCAAAGGGAAAATCCCAGTCTGGTGGTTGCACAATTGTACCATTTACCAAAGCTCCTTTGATCGCTAAAAAGGCAGATTGGCAATCATCATCCCATTCAAACTTGACATCCTTGCACATCAGCTTAGTAAGGGGTCTAGCAATCTTCGAGAAGTCTTGAATGAATCTTCTGTAGAATCTTGCATGACCTAGGAAGCTGCGAATGTCCTTAACTCACTTAGGTGCTTGCAAGTTAGTCATCACTTCAATCTTAGCCTTATCCACCTCAATCTTTTTTTAAGTAATCTTGTGTCCCAACACAATCCCATTCGTCACCATGAAATGACACTTCTCCCAGTT
>OVBE01009119.1:0-13200 GCA_900406425.1 Iberis pinnata | reverse complement strand
GGGGGGGGGGGGGGGGGAAGGAGGTGCTTATAAAATTGATCTTATTAGCTCTACCAACATACGTAATGTTCACATTACTACTACCTTTAGAGATTTGCAAAAATCTAGTGAGTGCCATTGCACAATTCTGGTGGAGCTCAACTCCTCCTAAAAGGGGGTTACATTGGGTGAAATGGGAAAATTTATGTCGACCAAGAGAAGAAGGAGGGATAGGTTTCAAACTAATTCATGAATTCAACCTTGCTTTATTGGGGAAACAGATGTGGCAACTAACCCAATACCCAGACTCCGTACTAGCTAGGGTTTTACGTGGTAGATATTTCCGATACAACTCGCCTTTGCATGTGAAGGAGGTCTACAATCCATCTTATGGATGGACGAGTATTATGGCTGCGAAGCCAATAATATCTTTGGGAATTAGAAAAAAATTTCACTCTGGAGATGAAATTAGGATTTGGGAAGACTTATGGATTCCAACATTACCTGCAAGGCCAGCTAGACCAATTGCACCAGTGCTACACCCGATGATGTCAGCAAAGGATCTGATGTGCGGAAATCTAAAGAAATGGGATACGGGGCTATTAGAAAAGTACATATATCAGGAAGACATCGAATTGATAAAATCTCTGGCCATAAGTCAAGATTATCATCGTGATGGATTTTGCTGGAATTATACAAAGAATGGGATGTACACTGTCAAACCTGGGAACTGGTTGCTATTAATTTGTTAAATAAGACAAAAGAAACACAAGAACCAAGCATCAAGAAACTCCAGGCCTTTGCATGGCAGATTAAACCATCAAAAATAAAAAAATTTATTTGGTAGTTAATTTCGGGACAACTAGTTGTGACAAGAAATCTTATCCATCATCATATGCGATGTGATAATCACTGACCTAGGTGTGGTGCGGAAAATGAAGCGATAAATTATGCGATCTTTGAATGCCCCACTGCTCTTCAGACATGGGCACAGGCGAATACGCCAACACCACCAACTCTCTTCCCAACGACTAGTCAATTTACAAATATGGATTATCTGTTCTAGCGGAAGAATGATATTGAAGATCCTGAGCTGGACATGGATCCATACCCATGGATTCTATGGTTTATTTGGAAAGCAAGGAATGACAAGCTCTTTAAAGGGATAAACATAGATCTATTGGAAACTGTTAGACATGCAGAAGCGAAATGCAAAGCTTGGCACCAAGCAAATAAGAAGCCGGAACGGTTGGTGGTACCACAGGACGAACATAGTAATATCTCTGAGAGATGCATGATAGATGGATCATGGACACATGACAGACTCTTTAGTGGTTGTGGATGGACATGGATAGACTCAAGCGGAGAGACTCACCTAATGGGAGAAAAAAACCAACATCGGAGAATTTCATCACTTCACTCGGAAATAAAGACTATAACTTGGGCAATGGAATGTATGCTCCAACTATCAAATTGTCAAGTCTTTAAAACAGATTGTAAGGAGCTGATCACAATGTTACAAGATCCTGATGCTTGGCCTAATTTCTCAACAGAGCTAAAGGAACTAGTGAAGCTAAGAGAGAGATTTTCTTCTTTTTCTATTTTGTATGTACCCCGAGAGAAAAATGTATTGTCTGGTTTAACAGACCACCTCAAGTTTGAGTAATAGAATAGCCGTTTTGAGGAAAAACACAATACCTTGTTAAACTGAAAAGTCATATGAGTAATCTGAATCTTGTTGGAAGTATTGTCCACCCTTAATATACTTTAACTGTGAGTTCTGATCTAATACAGTATTATAGAGTACTTGCAGATGTTTACCATAATCAAAATTATTATTGTTAATCACTTAATCAAAATGAGTATCTCTGTGAGCAATTGCAACGTTTTCAAAATAACTAAGAGATTATGCTTGTGCAAGAATTAATATCAAATTTATGGATCTGCATATTATTAAACATTTGATTATGAAATAATCTATTTTATTTGATGGGGGGGGGGAGATGTATCCGATTACCAACCTTAACATAATTGAATATCTACAGCGCATCTATCCACATCCAGCTGCATTACACATCTATCGGAAATAAAGTCCCTACATCATAATATTGCAAACAAGTCTTTCAAAAAGTTGGCATTCGAAACAAGACTACGACAATACACGCTCACCCAACAACATGCATCATCTACCGACATCTCCAAGCAACAAGGGGCTTCAAAGATTTAGACTACCGAAATTCTAATAGAGAAGCCACTTCCGCCTCAGTATCTATCAATAACTCAGATGAAAGTGAGGGGAGAACACTACACCATACCCAACACGTTGAACAAACGGTAAATGATCTAAAAACCTAACTTTATTCCAATTTATTTACTTTGCAATACGAACATAACGATAAAACAATAAAACACATAACACATTGTATGACCTGGCCAGTCATACAATACATTGCACACCCCCAGTGGGTATTAGCCTGAGCAACCCTCAACAAAGTGTAAGCGCTAAAGCCGCCGCGTCTCGCAACAATGCATTGAAACGTATGACAAACATCTTTAATGACTGAAACGTCTGTCATTCATTTAACATTCGATCTATTGAATAAGCATGTCACTGTATGATGATATCACTCGATTTTGATGCCTTTTAGTGACTATTTATACTTGCTATTTATCATCATTCGAGTATTGTCTATGTATTTTTGGTACATTTTCATGATTCTAGGTATTTTGGACGTTCTAGAGAAAAAATGTGGTTTTGTGCACAAAATGGATGCAATTTGACGAATACAGAAGCAGAGTTCAGCATAAGAGCCAAAGGTTGATCAAATTTTGGAGATGTTTCTATGAATGGAATGGGCTGAAATTTCAACTTAAACTGGCCACGTGAGTTAGCTTTCATATGAAAGTGATTTGAGGTCAATCCATTGAGGCAATCAAAAGTTATGACGATTTTACTGAAGACTGGTCAAGCTGTCTCGCAGAAGAAGCACATGCAACACGTGATTTAGTGGATCGATTGATCTTGAGGACTACCAAACTTACAGAATTTTGGATCGATTGATCCACACTTGGATCGATCGATCCGTATGCTCGAGATTTGTTGAAGATTGCCAAAAAACGTTTCCGTCCCCAAGACTTATCATTGGTTTTTCTTATTAGGTTTTTTTTTTGAAATCTATATAAGTTAGAAGCTTATGTTTATTTTTAAAACATACATAATACAATTCACAACACAATTAATTATTTCGAGAGCTTTTCTGAGAGAGATGAATCCTGACACCTGTATTCAGAGAAGAATTATGAACTCTCTTATTATTTTTATGAAGTCTAGTTTTTGAATATGATTTCTCTATTGATGATTGTTGATTTCTTGGCTATGTCTGAGTAGTCTCTTTGTTAGGTTTTAGGGATTTCCCAGGGAAAACAGGTTTTGATGGTTAGTGTTTGACTTTAATGGATTTAATTTGTTAGGTTTTTAGTCTAGATTTGTTATCATTGCTTGAATTAGCCTGATCACGTAGTTCATGATTTTAGGTTAATAAATATAAAGAGATTTGGTTTATTTAATATAACCTAGTCTAGATGAATAAGTATCTTTGCTTGCGGGAGTATTGTCTTTGAATGCTTATGAACATATCGAATCTGTAATCACTGCATGATTTAATTGTCTTATTTAGATATCTAAGATTTCGGGAGAAGGTTAGTCTTTATTTCTAGAAATTCTATTATAAGGGTCTACTACTTCGGGAGGAGATTAGTCTATTATCGTCTTTTGAGTTGAGAACTATTTTCATTGTTAATCTTGCTTATTGATTTACATTCGATTTTAATTATTCGCTTTACTTTTCAATCGTTTCAAAAATATTCCTTCTTTTATTTTATCGTATCTAGAATCAATTTTTAACTGAGAATCGTACTGTCTGGTCTGTGTGGGATTCGACCCTTTACTATACTACGAGGATATGTTCTCTGCAATGTAGATTTAGGATAAACCTGAACCTATCAGATTTTTGGCACCGTTGCCGGGGACCAATACAGTGCCTTCTAAGTTTTTCTTAGAATCTGGTCTAGGATTTTTATTTTTATTTTTTATTTTCAGTACTAATCTCGTTATTTCTGCTTGTTTTTCTTTTAAAGGTGCATGACCAGGAGATCTGACAAATCACCTGAACTGCTTAATCTCACAAACGAAGAAATCGCAAGATTAAAGCATACAAACCGGAAATATAGAAGAAGCACTCGTTCATCCACACCAATGGCTGAC
The DNA here is from genome assembly GCA_900406425.1 of Iberis pinnata. Taxonomy (NCBI): domain Eukaryota; kingdom Viridiplantae; phylum Streptophyta; class Magnoliopsida; order Brassicales; family Brassicaceae; genus Iberis; species Iberis pinnata. The sequence goes on along the minus strand of OVBE01009119.1, from coordinate 8,957 downwards.
AACGTCATTCAAAATCCGATCATTCCCTTAGTTCAGAATACCCAGAACCCTCCAGGCTTGGAACAAATAGGACAGTTGGCGCTCGACCACCAAGGAGGAAACGACAATCAAGTGCCGCGATTAAATATCGAAAGAGATGCAAACCAGGAGGTGGTAACGCCAATCTAGGCGATGGTAATCGTGATAATGGCGAGCAAGCCCCACCTGGACTGAATCAAAATCACCCACCTCACCAAAACAGGGTACTAGTTGGCGATTTCAACAACCCTGAAGCTTTCCTAGTCAATAGGAATGCCGTTCACCCTCGACAGCCTTAGAGATAAGACTACCAGTTCTCGTTTCAGCTGATCCAGTTGCTAAGACAAAACCAGTTTCATGGCTTATCTACTAAGCATCCTATGGATTACATTGATAGTTTTGAAGACATTTATAGCACAACTCAGCTGAATGGAGTCTCTAAAGACATCGTGCATTGTAAACTCTTCAATCATTCTTTACCTGATAGAGCTCTAAGGTGGCTTAAGTCGTTACCTGCTAACTCAATAGAGACTTGGGATGAGTGTAAAGCCAAGTTTCTGAATCACTTTTACACCTCCACCAGAACCAATAATTTGAGAAGTAAGATCTCTTAGTTTCAGCAAGGACTGGTGGAATCCTTCTATGAAGCATGTGATAGGTTTAAAGAGTACATGCAGGATTGTCCCCATCATGAATTTTCTGAGTTGAATCTCCTCAACACTTTCTACAGAGGTATCGATCAGAAATACAAACTCTCTATAGATAGAGCTAGTAATGGAGATTTCATGACTAAACCCGTGAATGAAGCCTACAAGCTAATTGACAACCTTGCTGCTAGCAATAACAACCATTATCCTGACTATGATTGAAGAGTGCGACCATCTAGTTCAGATTCTTCTGGACTAGTAGAGGTAAATGAGCTTTTTACTTAGTTTCTCAAGAAATAGAATGAGAAGCATGTCAGTTTTGTTGAGGATGTAGAGAAAGTTAAAACTGATTGCTTTGCAGTCAATGAATTTGAAAAAATCGAAGAGGTTAGCTATATTAATAGCATGAAAAAAGAGTCTACAACCAAGGGTACAATCCAAGTTACAACAAAGGTAATATGTCATGGAGGAGTACTAATGTTGCGAATCCTCAAGATCAGTCTTATCCTCCCCATAATACCTTTGCACAGAAGTCTGGGCTGTCATTTGTCCAGAAATCAGGTGGTTTTCAACAACCCTCTTAAACTGGTTTCCAAAAAACGGTTCAACCTCAAGTTCAGCAAGAAAATAAGATGGAGATGATGCTGAAGCAAATTTTAGAGAGTCAACAGCAGTCTGAAAAGAATATGAATGCGAAGCTGGATTGTATGTATAACGATTTGAACAACAAGTTTGAATCATTGTCTACTCATGTGAAGAAGTTAGATGTACAAGTGGCTCAAACTTCTGAAGCAGTTAAAAGACAAGCTGTTATGCTACCAGGAAAGGTTGAAGATAATCCCAAGGGATGTTGCAAGGCAATGAATTCAAGTTTTGATGGAAAGGATGAAAAGTCTGCAAAATATGCAGATTTTTAGAATATGATAAGTGATGCAAAGGTTCAGATTGATTGATCCAAAATTACAGAAAAGCTCAAAAGCTTTAGATCGATCGATCCATCCATCCAGTCCGGTAAATTCTGAAAGAAATAATCAATTGATCTAATCTAGATCGATCGATTCATCAGACCAATTTCTAAAGAACCAAGAGATCGATCGACCCACCTCTGAAACCTGCACTAAGTTCAAAGCAACTTGCAAAAGTTCAGACCTCGTGCCCCAACAGACCTCAGGTACCTACTGAAGAACACATGTACTATGATTCTGTTTCTCAGTAATTTCTTCCATTAAGAAGACTTCAAAAGTTAGAGGACCCAGGTGAATTCATGATTCTAGTAAAGGTTAAAAGAGTCATGTTCAAAGAATCGATGTGTGACACTGGTGCTAATGTTAGCGTCATGTCAAAGATGGTTGTTGAAAAGCTGGGACTTAAGGATATCAAAACTTTGGGAATGTCATTTGCATTGGCTAAAAAAATTCATGGTGTCCTCTAGTGGTTTCGTAGCTGATGTGATGGTGCAAGTAGGAGATTGTATAGTCCCTGCTGATTTGCATGTCTTTGACACGAATGGGAATTCTGAAGGATCGCTAGTTCTAGGGAGACCGTTCTTAGCATCAGTAGGAGCTATGATGCATGTTCCTATGAAGCAAATCTGTCTCACCAACATCCAGAAAGCATACTACTATCCCTTAGTATGTTACATACTTACATCAAGGTTCATCATGATCAAAGAGGTAAAACCGGAGCATGCCTCTCAGACTGAATCTGAAGACTCTGATGTTAAATTCATGAGAAATGAATCTCAAGTTCCACTCAAGGGTTCTACCCCAAGAATAAAGAAGAGGGGGAAGATAAACTTACAGAAGATCGATGATAATGCTGAGTTGGATCTGAGTGATCAAGGAAAAGAAAGGGGTGCACCAAAACTAGCTTCAAAAGAAAAGGATAAAGGTGAAGGAAGTTTGAAAGAAGACAGGAAGAAAACTCACATGACTTTGATTCCCAAGTCATTGAGTGAAGAATAGGTTGAGTATATGGTGAAGAGTAAGGGTTTTCCAAAACCGTTCTCTAAGGTTAGAATCCCCTTTGTTCAAGGTCTTAAAAATAAGGGAAATGATTTCAAGAAGGTAGCAATGAATAAGATGCTGAAGCTGCATATCTCAGAGATGGATGGTAGAACTATTGCCTCTATTGGAACTGAATTAGATTCAGCATAGAAGGTAAGGGAGTCTAGCTATAGACGTTACATACATCGCTGAGTGGGAGGTAACCCACTGATTTTATTTTTCTTCTTTAGTTTTTGATTAGAGTCAGTTCTAATTAGTTAACTAATCTATTAATTTTTAGTTTTGAGTTTAAGAGTTGTTTTAGGAAAATTCAAAAATTTATGTTGGGCATACTGATCGATCGATCCGTCTATGGATCGATCGATCCATGCCCATGGAGTTTTTAATATATTGTCAGAGATCGATCGATCCATCATAATAAAATTCAGTAGATCTTTGTTCTAGGTAAGTACTGAAATTCTTTTGAACTATTTATCTTACCTATTTATTTTCTAGTCATTATTCCTTCTCTTGGATTTATTTCACACCAGGATGGTGTGATTTAATTCTGGGGTAAGGAGTATAGTTACTAACCATATTTTATGTCTTTTGATGTTTCATCAATTTGGTGAAAATTTTTCGCTTTTTAATTAGTCGTGTCTAGTCGAGTCGAAGGAACAATGACCAGAATCTGTACATGATAACCAACCTAGTGTGAGTATAGTATTGATCTTTTTAGATAACTGGCTTAGATTTAACTGATATGTTAAAAATTGGAACCCCATTGCTGATTTTTTTGTTTCTGAAGGTCTGGATCTTTTCGATTGTTAATGATTTGATGCTAGCTCTCGCATGATAGGACTTAATATTGAACTTAATTTATCTTGCTTGTGGTGGTAAGATACTTTGAAAGCTAAGTGCCTTGCTCTTCAGTATTCTGTAAAACCGACAAGTTCTTTCCGTATGATCTGGATCCTTTCTCTCTCTCCATTCAGAAAATAAGAAAAAGGGTTGAAAGCGTGACCTAGAAGTCCGTAGTCAACCCCAACGAATTTACGTCTGCTTAAAAAAGTAAAAAGAAAAGAATAGCGCACAAATACGAAAAGAAAAGAAAAATAAAAGCATTAATAAAGAAAAGAAAAAAAGAAGTGAGAAAGGGGAAAAAGGGTCAGGACCAGAAGTCGATTGATGCTCTGTTTGGTATGGACATTTTGATAGAAGAGGTGCTTGTGCGCATTGAATCAAAACGCCATAGGTAAGAATGCCTCTATTTTAATTAAAATTAGTGAGCTGGTTGAGATGAATTGATGGTTTGATTGATGTTGGATTTAGAGTAGGAAACAAACGTTTAGTTATGTGGTGGTGAACAATTCTTTCATAGTGGTTGTTTACGATTGGTGTCTTTTAAATTTTGATATCTATGCTTAAGGTTGCTGAGATTCTGAGAGTTCCTGTGTGATTTCAAAACCTTTTCTCTAGATTGGATCTTGCTTCACTTAAGGACAAACAAAGATCTAAGTCTGGGAGAATTGATATCACTCGATTTTGATGCCTTTTAGTGAGTATTTATACTTTCTATTTGTCATCATTCAAATATTTCCTATATTTTTTGGTATATTTTTATGATTCTAGGTATTTTGGACATTCTGGAGAAAAAATGTGGTTTTGTGCACAAAATGGATGCAATTTGACGAATACAGAAGCAGAGTTCAGCAGAAGAGCCAAAAGTTGATCGACATTTAGAGATGTTGCTATGAATGGAATGGGCTAAGATTATAACTCAAACTGGACACGTGAGTTAGCTTTCATATTAAAGTGATTTGAGGTTAATCCATTGAGGCAATCAAAAGTTATGACGATTATACTGAAGGCTGGTCAAGCTGTCTCGCAGAAAAAGCATGTGCAACACGTGATGGAGTAGGTCGATCGATCCAGGGTTGGATCGATCAATCCTGAAGACTACCAAAATTACAGAGGTTTGGATCGATCGATCCATACTTGGATCAATCGATCTGTATGCTCGAGATTTGTTGAAGATTACCAAAAAGACGTTTCCGTCCTCAAGACTTATCATTGGTTTTCCTTATTAGGTTTTATTCATTTTTGAACTTTATATACGTTAGAAGCTTATGTTTATTTTTAGAACACACAAAATACAATTCACAACAAAATTCATTATTTTGAGACCTTTTATGAGAGAGACGAATCCTGACACCTGTATTCAGAGAAGAATTATGAACTCTCTTATTATTTTTATAAAGTCTAGTTTTTGAATATGCTTTCTCTATTGGTGATTTTTGATTGCTTGGCTATGTCTGAGTAGTCTCTTTGTTAGGTTTTAGAGATTTCCCTGGGAAAACAGGTTTTGATGGTTAGGGTTTGACTTTAATGGATTTAATTTGTTAGGTTCTTAGTCTAGATTTGTTATCATTGCTTGGATTATCCTGATCACCTAGTTCATAATTTAGATTAATAAATACAAAGGGATTTGATTTATTTAATCTGACCTAGTCTAGATGAATAATTATCTTTCCTTGCGGGAGTATTGTCTTTGAATGGTTAAGAACATATCGAATCTGTAATCACTGCATAATTTAATTTCTGATTTATAAATCTAAGATTTCGGGAGAAGGTTAGTCTTTATTTCTACAAATTCTATCATAGGAGTCTAATACTTTGGAAGGAGATTAGTCTATTATCGTCTTTTGAGTTGAGAACTATTTTCATTGTTAATCTTTCTTGTTGACCTGAACCTCAAACCTGAATACCTGTGGAACTTCCCTATCGCCTAGCGTTTTATTTTATTGATTTACATTCGCTTTTAATCATTCGCTTTACTTTTCAATCGTTTCAAAAACATTCCTTCTTTTATTTTATCTTAGCTAGAATCAATTTTAACTGAGAGTCGTACTGTCTGGTCTTTGTGGGATTCGACCCTTTACTATACTACGATGATCTGTTCTCTGCAGTGTAGATTTAGGATTAAAGTCTGAACCTATCATATGACAATAAATTTGATGTCAAATATGCGGGTCTTTTCTAAGTAAGCATCTAAGATATCACTTAGGAAAACATGATAACATCTAAGTAAGGCTCAAACCCGACTCAACCCAAAAGAAATATATGCAACCCAAAAGAAATGTATGCAAACAACATGCGAAGGTCAAAGCACATTTCAAATCTAACTAGAACAAAAACAAACCATTTAAATGATTCAAGGAAGGTCAAAGTTCAAACATCCAACATAAGTAAAGGTTCAAGTAAAAGCCTCCTGAGACAACTAAGTTTCGAGACAATGCAACATAAAGAAACAAAGAAAAATGAGCAGAGGGGAAGAAAATCCCAGATGATCATTCCATGGCGTCCTTGTCCTTCTGAGCATTATCGGGGGCTTATGTTGCACAAATATTCCCAGTCTGAGCAGCTATCTCCAAGGCTTTATCTGGCGCAGCCCCAACATTCACTTCACCCTCTTCAACCTCAGCAACCTTCACAATATATGTACCAAAAATCTTTTAATTTTCAGCATTAATAGCTTCAACCTCAAACAGTACCAAGGAGAGGCAAGATAGTACCATAGGGACTAGTGACGTCCACAAGACTCAATCCTAATAGGTGACAAGAACCACAAATCCGAAAATTTAAGGAGAAGTTACCATCCACATATTTGAAGGTCACCCAACTCGCCAAACTCGCTGGAAGAACTGGGGGCTAATCTATTGGTGTCAAAATCCCCTTGGCAAGATTTCGTCTTAATTATGAAGTTACAACGTGCGTAGTACATAATGACCCCAAAAGGATTCATCGAGAAGATATTCTACTTGAAGAAGAGTAGAGAACACCTGAGTACTTAGTATTCACTGTGATGCAGGTGGACGTGAACTCAAGTCGTAACTGGAATATGCTGAGGTCGTAAGTCGTGAAAGTTCGAGCTGAGCGAGAATATCAGAACTGACCGAGAAGTCTAGAAGACGCAGTTGGAATATCTGAACTGCTACCCGAGATATCCGGAATGCAACGGGAATTTCGGAATTGCTACCTGAGAATCTAGAAGCCCAGCAGGAATTTGGGAAAAATGAGCTATATAAATAGAGAGATATGTCAAAACAAGTGGGGATTCTTTTCTAACTTTTTACAAAGAGTTTATACACAATTATAGCTTTAGAGCAATTCATAAATCAATAAATTTCTATTTTCTTATTAATTTGTGTTGTGATTGTTCTTACTTAGACGTAATTTTACGAATTTTTCATTGAAATTCTTATAAATTACTTTGTGGACATCCACATCACGTAGTTCAACTATTGATATCATAGGAACTATAGCCCACTGATCTTCTACCAAAACAATGACTTAAAAATGAGCTTATTCTTAAGAAGTGTTAGAATTAATCCATACGATGATAGCCTCAATGGAAAACGTAAGATTTGGCAATTTATACTCAAAATATTTTTGTTGATCTAGATTTTTTTATTTTTATTATTTGATATATATGATATGTAAGCTAAAATAACATAAGAATATGCACGTAGCTTTCACATTTTCACAAAATCNCTTTTAAGTACCCACCTACCCAATTTTCTCATATATATATATATATATATATATATATATATATTTCCTATTTGGAGATGTGTATCTATGACTATATGTTATTTCCACTAAATGATTCCAAAAGAGCAATGCTCTAATTCGAGTAAAAACAGAATTCAATAACACAAGTGCTCTTTTATATTGTATCCTTTTAAGTGTTAATAAAGTAAAATGATATAGATTAGATATTTTTTTAGTACTTACTTGCTTTTAAGCTCCAATATTTCTGGCTAATCCGAGTTTAAAATAATTTGTGAAAATCAGATTATCTATATTATTATTTGTTACCTCTATAAACTTTCGTTTCCAAAAAACGTAGGAAACAAAGTATTATTACTTCTTATTGCTTTCACAAGCTTTCATCATCTCTTCATCATATGTTTTTCATAACATACGTTCAAGTCCCTCATTACTATTAATGAAAATGAACAACTATTTATCGTAAAAATAATGTGGATAACCTCTTATGTTTTAAAATACTTACTTTCTGTCTAATATTTCTACAAATAGGAATGAACATAAATTTTATCTCAAATTTAAGCCTCTTCTTAGGTTTGTTATTAACGTCAATAGTTTCCAATGCTCTCACGTTAATAATTTGATCAAGGATGTCTGCAAACAGTTCAAAAAAATCACTAGTTAATCTTTGAAGAAGTACTTAATTTTTCGTTTTACACAATTAATGTATGGAAATTTTTTTGAAAATAATTTTTTGAAAACTACCATCATGATGTATTCTTTCATGAAATATGTGTGATATTGTGGTATATGGTCAATATCTATTGTGTCCTCCACTTAAAAAATGTGAGTGGGATTAAAGGAAAAAGTGATTTGATTGGCATCAATAAGCCATTAATGGTATTAAATTCTTATCAATTGGTTAATAGATTGTAGACAACTGTATCGAATAAAACTATACCAAAGAAAAAAGATTATAAATGATTAGCGACAGAATATGCACAAAAAATGTTGTTGGGGGAGACTTCACATTGTGGACCAAATGTATCTTTATTGGATGATGGAAACATAGAGATGATGAACAAGTTGGTGGACAATTTGCACAAGAAAATTTGTTGGTGGAGGAGTCTTATCGTAGACTAGATGTGTCTTTATTGGATAATGGACACGTAGAGATTGTGGGAAGTGAAGATGTCATTGGTGGATAAGTTGGATTCAATATATGATGGACATATTTTAATTAAAGTTTATGTATGTTGTCTTTTCCAAAATGTAGTAAAAACTTGACAAGAATATTTGAAAATATTGATAAAATAAGTTGTTCTAAAACATAGCATCTTCAACATAGCCTAAAAACATGTTAAATTACTTCTGTCAACACATTTAATTTTCAGTGACACTCCATCACGGTTCTAGAAAGTTGATGTTGTCTATGAATTAGATATATTTGTATGACACAAATAATTATATATGAACTGAATGATATCTCATTATTGTCCATCAACAACGATTTTCATTTATTGTCTCTTCTATTTAGTGACTCCACGTGTGTATGTTGTGTTGTTCAAAAATATTAAATTTTAGAAAAGTTCTTAATAGCTAGGAAAAGATTATTATTTTTGTATTTTCACATACTATTTAGGATGGCTAAAATGATTGCAATACATGTAGAATTTATAACTATACATTCAACATGATAGTCTTGTTCAAAAAGATAAGGGGAAACAATGTGCAACTCACATTATATATATATATA
>OVBE01009118.1:0-16396 GCA_900406425.1 Iberis pinnata | reverse complement strand
ACATATATTATTATTATACTCTAAGGACTTCATAAAAAGTCATACCAATAATAATGCCCTATAGGTTTTTTTTTTTATTGTAGTCCCCCTCTCTCTCCGCCAATCATATGCAAGGAACAAAATCTTTCTCTTTTGTCCCCTTCCATTAGACTATGTCCAAATGAAACCCATTCGTCTATCTTCAATAGTTTTTATTATTATACTATCTCTATTTCATAATAGATGATTTTTTAGAATTTTCACAAATATTAAAAAATAATTATTGATTCTCTCTCTTTAACTTATCTCAACATTATTTTTAAAAATTTAATGTTTAAAAAATTTATATTATGTTTTTTTTTTTTTCTCTCTTCAACTATTGTCACAAAAGATGTGATAATGATTGTTTTGAGTGAAAATGTGTGTTTGAGTATTTTTGAGAAGAGAAAAATACTAAGTAAAACAAAAATCAAGTATTATGAAACAAAAATAAAATCTAGAAAATCTTCTATTAAGAAATAGAGGGAGTATTTTCTAACCATAAACTTTGAAAAAAAAAAAAACAACTTTGGAAGTTGTAAAAAAAAACAAAAAATTAATTCCTCAGCCAATTGTTATTCGCCACGTGTAATAAAACCCTTGAAAGATTGATGCTAAAAGTTCTGAGACAAAAAAAGTATCTCTCTTTTTAATGCACTTTTGACTTTTTTATTATTATTATTTTTAAAAGAAACTACTAAAACCAAGCGATGGAGATGCTCTTAATCTCCCAAATCGACAAAAGGCTTTTCAACCGAACACAATAAACCGAACACAATAAACCGAACCAAACCGAATTTAGTTCAATTCTGCGATATTTTGGTTTTTGTTCGGTTTCAGTTCGGCAATATATATACCTTTTTCTAAATTAACTGAAACGAACCAAACTTGTTAAAATTAATCGAACAAACCAAAATTAATCGAAAAAACGACAATAAACTGAAAATTAACCAAAATTTAACTGAAATTAAGATTTTCGAACCGAAAAACCGAATTTCGAAAACGAAAAAAACCGAGCAGAGATGTTAGACAAAGGGCATAAAAAATATTTGATTTTGTGGTACCAGATTCAAGACTGGGCAGACATTGTTCTTAATTTTTGAGAGAATGGATTAGAGAACAGTGTTATGACTGTTATACATCAGCATTGATCCAAAAAGATTAGGTTTTGATGAATATACACTAAATCTACTTACAACAGAATCTCTTTACTGCTCATCACTTCGTTTAACGTTGCAGCTTTGTAGATGAAGATTGTAATGAACAAACGCTAAATCTTCTAGATGTTGTTGTTCTTGACGGCTCCTTCCTTCAGTAAACAGCAGCTTCTCTGCTAAGCTTCTCTTAAGCTTGTACCTTGAAGCACCTTCACATGTCTGACTCAGTATCTTAATGGCAAAACTCTGAAGTTCTGGATACTGGCTAGCCTTTTGATACCACCATTCAGCTGCAAAGAGAGATCCACCACAAAAATGACAAAAACTCTTTACTCTTGATTCACCAACAACTAGGGGTGAACATTTGGGTTTCGGTTCGATTAATTCAGGTTTCGGGTCCGACTACATAGGATCCAAATAGGAACTGAGTAAATTTAGGTTCAGGTTTGGGTCGGATTTTGTTTTTTACCACCAAAACCCAATATGGAACCAAAAAAATTTTTAGTTTGGATTTTTTGGGTAACATGGATAATCCAAGTAACTTTGCTCCAAAAAACCCATATACAAACAAAAACCCAGATTATCCGATAAAAGTTACTTATATATATATATATATATATATATAAATATATAAATACATCCCGGTTTTTGGGTACCCATTCGGGTTTCGGTTCGGGTTTTGTTCGGGTACCCATGCTAAAAAATTATAAAATCCTTCGGGTTATTTTAAAACATGGTTTTGTTCCGAGTTTTTTGGTTCGGTTCCGGTTCGAAATTCGGGTAAAATGCCCAGTCCTAACAACAACTATATAGAAAGTCAAGAAGATCACACACTTGGAGAGATTCTAGAGATCTGATCAGCTTGACTAGCTTCGTTAAAGCAATCTTCACCAAGTCTATACTTATCAAGCTGTTTGGCTACTTTAACTTGAATGTGACATTCTTTTACTATATGAACTAGAGAAGAAGCAAGACCAGTAGCAACTTCTGGATCAAGATGGAAATCAGTTGAGTAGAAAGCAGTTGGGTTTAGAAAGTAACCAGCAGCATGAAGAGGACTATGAAGATGTTTGTTCCAAACATCATCAATCACATCCCATACAGGCTTGTAACATAGCTTCTCATTATCGAATTCCGTCGCGATACTCTCCTTTATGTTATCAATAGTGTCATAGATGTATCCAACATGCTCACTGTTACTAGTAGAAAACAAGGGTAGACCGCGAATCAGATGAGATGTGCATTTCACAAGTCTCTCAACAGAGTCCCAAAAAGAGGAATCGTTTATCAATTTAGATGTTGTTATGTCATCTTTTGTATTCCAATCATCAAAGGCAAAGTTGTTCTTCGCTTTGAGAATACTCTCTAGAGTTAGATATGGAGTTACAAACTCAAACTCAGAGGAGGAGACTGTTGAGTCTATTCCATGATTGTTGTTGAGGAACTCTGACATGTGATTGATCTTGTCAAGTATGTTTTCAACGGAATACATTTTCCCGATTTTCGACAGCATACGCTCAAAGCAATGGGATATACTCAGAGACCAGAAAACATTACTCTCAGAAGACTTGGCTAATTCACCAACCCAACCAGAGGTTGAACAAGCAATGATTTGAATCACATTACTCACTCCAACTTCTGCAACAACCTCGTCTACTAGCGAGCTTAAGGCATTATTAGTATTGCTTTTTACATCTGAAACATCTAAAGATTTCAAATACACTGGACCTGCTGGACAATCTGCAACAAAAGCAACCAAATCACGTCCTTTCTCATCAATCCAAGCATCTAACAAGATGCTACACCCGGTTATCTCCCACGAATCTTTGATTATCTTCACATGATCTTGCACTTCCTTCAATGTGTCTTGAAGAATCCATCCATTTAAATCATGAGAATCAGGAATCTTAATCCTCATTTGACCACAAACTAAGGTCATCATTTCTCTGAAGCTTGAGGAATCAACAGCTGAAATATCGATATAGTTTTCGTAGAAGAATCGAGCAATGGTCTTTTGGGCGGCTTTGTGAGTCAAGTCCTGTTTAGTATCCTCTTCTACAGATGTATTCTCATTCTTATAGGAAACACTTTTGGTAGATGAATCTTCTCTTCTTACACGCTTTGTACTATTACTCATTTGGACTTCCCCAACTCTCTTAGTAGGAGTAAGACCAGAGTTTGCCTTTGTAACCATATTTCGAAAGGTCTCTCTAATAGACAATGTAACTTGTTCACAGGGAGTTACATCTGGACCTACACCACCTAAGTGATGTTTCAGACGAGAAAAGCCAGTCATTTGTTTCTTACAGTAGTTACACTGAACTCGACTTTTCTTCAAGTCCACATAAATTCCATGCTCACGAATCTCCATTGCAAGCAATTCAAAGATTTATCTAATTCTGAAAACACGTAGAGAATGAATTAGAGTTAGAAGCATTTTCTCAAATAACTTAGAATCTGCAACCCTAATAAATCAGTTTGTGAAGTAAACACTAACATGCATCAAAAATCAAAATTTGAATGGATTTAGGTTAAAACTGTTCATGCTTACAAACAGAGAGAGAGACGAAAAACCGGAACTTTAAAACCTTACAGTAACGGAAGCAACCAGCAAAATCGAACCGATGGAGACACTCATGACACAGACGAGAACCAACGCAAAACAGACAGAGAAGAACGTGACCCGAGTCTATATACCTTAGTGGCTGCGTCAAAGTGAGTCCACGCGTCCGGTTGGATAACAGGAAACGACGAAACTTCGGAAGATTAAAAGAAGTCGCTTGCTTTCTCGTTTTTGAAGAGAGATACGGAAAGTGAAGAAGACATTAACGAGGATTGTATACTTGAAACATATCTTCACTTGTTATAATGCAAACTATTACTGTTCCTCATAAAACTAGGCATGGGCATTCGTGAATAGGGGTATATTCGGTTCGAATTCAGAAATCGGTTTTTGTTGTTATGATGTGTTATGTACTGAACCAAAATATCTATGAGAACATTTTTGAAATTTTATCTAAAAGAATTTAAATTCCAAAAATTACTCACACACCCAAAATTCCAAAATATTATTAAATTATTTTTTCCCTAAAAATACATAAACAAAAGTAAAGTTTATGGTTTTATAATTCAAAAACTTTATTTTGAATTCACTAAAAGAGTTTAGGATTTAGTTTTGAAGGGGATATAATTTAGTTTTAAAGAGATAGAGTTTAAATTTGAAGTCTTAAAATTACTTCAAGTTTGTGATATTTTTAGAAAAAACATTTTTATGATATTTTTGAAAAAAATTGTGGTATTTTGGAACTTTTGAGAGTGTGTGGTGATTTTGAACATACCTAGTTTTGTAGTATTTTAAAAATCCTAAAATCTTTAATGTATTTTCGTTTTAATCAAAAATAACTCATTTAGTTAATTTTAGTTTATCAAAGCTGATTTTAGCGAATTTAGTTCGGTTGCAGTTAAAAATAAAATACAAAGTATAATTGTTTGATTCGTTCAGCTTGTTGACGTTGAATCAAACCAAATCAAAAACCGAATTGGAACTCATATTCCACCGATCGATTCCCAATCAAGTAAATCAAATCGAATTAATCAAACATAAATTCAATTCAGTACAGTATGGAACAACATGAGTTAGAAGATGGACCAGCATATAAGGAAGATCTAGGAGCTGAACAAGTAGTTGGGGAGAATCAGAATCAAGAAGATGCATTGTTCATTCCCATTGGACCAATGACAAGATCAAGAACCAAAAAGCTTGATGGAATGCTACAACACACTATTTGGAAGATTGTAGATTAAATGAAAGACTTGAACTCAACAATTCCTACAACAACAATTCAAATCATTGAAACTCAAGATGATCAATACTTTAGGTGAGTGTACATTCTTGTACTCTTTTTCATAAACGAGGTTTTGTCTCAATGGGTTCTCTTGGTTTGGTTTTTAATGAGGCAATGTGCATGCTCTGTAATTGCCTAAGTATTTAATCAAAGAAACCCAATGCTCAAGACTCATAACATGGAGCCTTATTTCGAATTTCAAATCTTTTCAAACTTCATAGTTATTTCTTTTATGTTTTCTAAGTAGTAGAATGTCAAAGGTCATCTTTTTTGCCTTTATATTCTCCTTGTAAACCCTATTTCATTTTCAGCCTTCATTTTAGTAAAAATTGAGTTTGCTCTCTTCTCTTTTGTTGGCTCATTGGCTTGGGTGTGTCATATCCCTTGTTATCTCTTCTGGTGCGTAATATCCAGGAGACTCAAGTGTATCAAAGGCTTTTCCGCTGCCTTTGAGTGTTCATATCGATCAATACTATCTCTATCACGTTTTCACAAGCCATATCTCACTTCTACCTTCATCCACTGTCCATTTCGTCAATTCAAGTCTTCAAGGATTGTTATTTCATCAAGGGACATTCTATCAAGTGGTATAAGAGCCTCTTGTCGCATACATCAACCACAACAGGGACTTTTTTCATTATTCTTAGTTTCTGTTTTTGACTTTTCACATTCTGTTGAGATTGAGAATTGATCTGATTATTTCCTTGTTGTTAGTAGTTAGATCGTGTGTAATCTGTGTGTTATGCTTGAAATACTTGAAGAAATTTCGTGTTTGAATCAAAAATAAAACCCTTACATCTTGTTCATCGCACCAGATTAGGGAGAAAAATGGCTAATCATATTCTCTGATCTTTTGATTCTTAAAACTTATTAGATTGATTCAAAAACTAAGGGTTATCTGTTTTAGTTGATGATTCACAAGTTTTACTAGTAGAACTTTGATTTGAGAAGTGAATTTGACGTGATTCTTGTTAAAACTTGCTGAGTGTTCTGTTATGACTCTTAAAATTCAGTTAAGTTGTAATATGTTCAGTTTAGTCTAATAATTCGTTTGGTACTTGATTATAATATGGATTGTGTTGGTTAAGTGCTAAATCAATCAAGAAAGATATCAGAGACTCATTATCTGATTTTCAAAACAAAAAAAATTAAGAACCAACTGATTTTTGTTAACGTTTGTTGCAAGGTAACATGGCTGGATCATACAGTAATAATGTTGAAGCTTTTAATGTTCAAATCAACAAGCTTTGTGGGAATCTATAACTACTACAATGGCCAAGTTGATGAAGGAGAAGTTAAAGGCTTTTGAGAATAGAAGAAAATCTGCTTCGGGCCATGAATCTTACATAGACAGATCAAGGAGGCATCAAAGGGATGATAATCATCAACCAAATCAAGATATACTAAACTAGTAGCCTAGAAACGAACATGATAAAGATTACAATGAGAATAGAAGCTAAGCTCATAAAGGAGTAACAGACCCAATATGAGGCATAGAGAAAGACAACCTAGGCCAAATCAACTTGATAGAGTTAATATCAGAATTCTTTCTTTCCACGGCAAGAATGATCATGATGCATATTTGGATTGGGAAACAAAGATTGAGATAGTCTTCAACTCAAAAACTTTACAAAAGATCATAAGGTGAAGGTTGCAGCCACAAAATTCTATGAATATGCTCTTAGTAGGTGGGATCAACTGGTAACTACTAGAAGAAGGAATGGAGAATATCATGTTGAAACTTGGAATGAGCTGAAGAACATTATGAGAAGGAGATTTTTTCCTGGTCAATACCATAGGGAACTACATCAAAGACTGAGGAGGTTAGTTCAAGGCAATTTTGGAGTGGAAGAATATTTCCAAGAGCTTGAGACCTTGCTGATCAAAGCCAATGTCCAAGAAGATAGAGAAGTGACTATGTCAAGGTTTATGGGAGAATTCAACATAGATATTCAGGACAGCCTTGAATTACAACACTATGTAGAGCTTCAAGAAATGTTGCATAAGGCTATTCTTACTGAGCATCAAATGAAAAGAAGAGATAACCCGAGAACAAGCTATGGTGTTGGCCAAGCAAAACCAAATTACTCTAAAGAACAACAATAACCTCTTCGGATCAATCAGCCTCTTACCAATGCAAAAGAAGAACCTAAATTCCGACCTACCTTTGCTAGAAATAAAGGCAAAGCTGTTATTAATCCCACCAGGTCCAGAGATGTTAGATGTTTCAAGTGCAGAAGAAGAGGGAACTATGCTAATGAGTGCACAAACAAAAGGGTAATGGTTTTATTGGACAACGGTGAGTATGTATTAGAAGATGAACAACCATAATTGCAATCTGAAGCTTCTGAAGAATTTAGAGAACTACCAGCAAAGGGAGAGTTACTTGTAACAAGAAGAACTCTATGTGTACAACCTAGCAAAAAATGGAGCAGGAACAAAGGAAAAATTTATTCCACACTAGGTGTCATGTACAAGATAAAGTTTGCAGCCTTATAATAGATGGGGATAGCTGTACAAATGTGGCAAGTTCTACAATGGTACAGAAACTTTGTTTAAAGACCAACAAACACATGAATCCTTACAAGCTTCATTGGTTGAATAACAGTAGGGAGTTAAGGGTTAGCCTGCAAGTCAAGGTTCCTATTTGAATAGGTAAGTATGAAGATGAAGTTACTTGTGATCTCTTGTCAATGGAAGCTGGTCACATTATACTTGGAAGGCTTTGGCAATCTGACTAAAAAGTGATACACAATGGCTATACTAATCACCACACTCTTGAACATCAAGGTAAGAAAATCATTCTAATTCCTATGTCACCCCAAAAAAGTCTATCTAAATCAGATTCATCTCAAACAATAGGAGGAAAAGGTTTCTAATGCAAGCAGCTTCTACATGAAATCATGTGATATCAAAAGATCTTTATTTGCTAAACAACATGTTCTTATGTTTGTTTACAAAGATTCATTATCTACTCTAACTGATTTAAAATCGGAGCTTCTGAGTGTGATTTCTTAACTTTTACAACAAATTCAAGATGTATTCCCCGAGGATAATCTCATTGGTCTGCCATTAATTAGGGGGATTGAGCATCAAATAGACTTTGTACCAGGAGAATCATTGCCTAATAAACTAGCCTACAGAACCAACCCAGTTGAGGCTATGGAGTTGTAAAGACAAGTAGATGAGCTTATGAGCAAATGTCACATTAGGGAAATCATGAGTCCATGTGTTGTTCATGTGCTACTTGTACCTAAGAAGGATGGAATTTAGAGGACGTGTGTAGACTTTAGGGCCATAAATAATATCACTATGAAATATAGGCATCCTATTACTAGGCTAGATGATATGCTAGATGAGCTGCATGAGCCTAAATTGTTTTCTAAGATAGATCTTAAGAGTGAATATCATCAAATCAGGATGAAAGAGGGTGATGAGTGGAAAACAACATTCAAAACTAAATATGGATTATGTGAGTGGTTAGTCATGCCCTTTGGATTAACTAATGCACCTAGTACAATTATGAAGTTAATGAATCACATCGTTAGAGCTTTCATAGGAGTTTTTGTAGTGGTGTATTTTGATTATTTCCTTGCCTATAGCAAAAGTCTAGATGACCATATTCTGCATATTAAATGAGCTCTGGATGTGCTTAGGAAAGAAAAGCTATTTGCTAACTTTAAAAAGTGTACTTTTTTGCACTTATAATGTGGTGTTCTTAGGATTTTTTGTAAGTGTAGAAGGTGTAAAAGTGGATGAAGATAAGGGTAACGTAATCCGTGAATGGTCAAGTCCTAAATTAGTGAGTGAAGTTAGAAGTTTTCATGGATTGGCTGGATTCTACATAAGATTTGTGAGAGACTTTAGCACCATTGCTGCTACACTGGCAGAAGTGATAAAGAAAGATGTGGGATAAAATGGGAGACAACCCAAAAATAAGCTTTTCAAACTCTTAAGGATAATCTAACTAATGTGTCTTTACTTGTATTGCCTAGTATTACTAAAAATTTTGAGATTGAATATGATGTTTTAGGAGTAGGTATTGGAGCTGTATTTATGCAGGAAAGAAAGCCCACTGGATTTTTCAGTGAGAAACTAGGAGGGGGCACTTCAAATTGCCCAACTTATGATAAGGATATGTATGTCTTAGTGAGAGCTTTACAAATGTGACAGCAATTTCTTTGGCAAAGAGTTTGTCATTCACATTGATCATGAATCCTTAAAGCACCTAAAAGGACAACAAAAATTAAACAAAAATAATGCTAGGTGGGTGGAGTTTATTGAGACATTTATCTGTGTCATTCAATACAAGAAAGGTAAGGGTAATATAGTGACTGATGCAATATCAAGAAGGTACATTATTCTCTCAAATTTATATGCAAAATTGTTAGGCTTTGAAATGCTTAAGGAACTAAATCTAACAGATTCGCATTTTCAGGAAGTATATAAGGAGTGTGATAAGCATGCCTCAGGCCATTATTTTAAACAGGATGGGTATCTTTTCTTTGGTAACATATTGTGTAACCCTGGTTGTTTTATTCGTGAGTTATTAACAAAGGAAGCTCATGGAGGGGGACTTATGAGACATTTTGGCATAGACATGCAAGACCCTTAAGGTGATGCAAGACCATTTCTACCGACCAAAAATTAGAAAATGTTGAGAGGATATCTGCTAAATGTATAACTTGCAAACATACTAAGTCTAACTGTCTACGGTTCAGTCTCACGGTTTGTATCTTCCTTGACCTATACCCTCTCATCCATGACATGATATATCTTTGGACTTTGTAGTAAGTATGCCTAGAACTAGAACATGAAAGGACTTCATCTTTGTTGTGGTAGATAGATTCTCTAAGATGACATACTTTAAAGATGTAGAAAGACTGATGATGCCTTGAATGTGGCTAATCTGTTCTTTAAAGAGATTGTTAGGATTCATGGAATGCCTAAGTCTATAGTGTCTGATAGGGGTACCAAGTTCCTTAGTTATTTTTGGAAAACTTTGAGGGGAAAATTAGGTACCAAGCTGTTGTTTTCAACCACTTGTCATCCCCAAAAAGATGGCCAAACTGAAGTAGTCAATAGGCCTCTTTCATCCTTACTTAGGGCCTTGATTAAGAAGAACCGACTTGGGAGGATTGTTTACCCACATGCTGAATTTGCATATAACCACTCTATGCATTCTACTTCTAAATTCTCACTCTTTAAAATTGTTTATGGCTTTAATTAGTTAACTCTTCTTGATCTAATTCATTTGCCAATAAGTGAAAGAGTCAGCTTAGATGGGCAGAAGAAAGTTGAATTGGTTAAGAAGCTACATCTCAAGGCTAAAGAGAACATTGAGACAAGAACAAAACAATATGTAAAGCAAGCTAATAAGAGCAGAAAAGAAAAGAAGTTTAAAGAAGATGACCAAGTGTGGATTCATCTAAGAAAGGAGAGGTTCCCTGAAGAAAGGAAGTCTAAGCTCCAACCAGGAGTTGATGGTCCTTTTAGAATTATTAAAAAGATCAATGGGAAATGCCTACTAGATTGATCTCCAAGGTAAGTATATTGTGAGTAATAGCTTCAATGTTGCTGATCTATTCCCTTATGTTGCAGATGACTTGGATTTTTGAGGACAAATCATTTTCAAGAGGGAGGGGATGATACAATCATGGCCGATGATGAGTTAGAAGATGGACCAGCATCTGAGGAAAAGCTTGGAGCTGAACAAGTAGTTGAGGAGAACTAGAATCAAGAAGATGCATTGGTCATTCCCATAGGACCAATGACAACATCAAGAACCAAGAATCTTGTTGGAATGCTACAACAAACTTTTTGGAAGATTGAAGATCAAATGAAAGACTTGAGCTCAATAATTTCTACAACAACAATTCAAATAATTGAAGATCAAAATGTCAGTACTTTAGGTGAGTGTGCATTCTTGTACTCTTTTCCCCAAACCAAGTTTTGTCCCAATGAGTTTTCTTGGTTTGGTTTTTAATGAGGTAAGGTGTATGCTCCGTAATTTCTTATGATCAAAGAAGACCAAGGCTCAAGACTATAAAATGGAGCCTTATTTCAAATTTCAACTCTTTTCAAACTTAACAGTTATTTCTTTTATGTTTTCTAAATCTTAGAATGTCAGTGGTCATCTTTGTTGCTTTTATATTCCTTCTGTAAACCCTATTTTGTTTTCAACCTTCATTTTAGTAAAGTTTGAGTTTGCTCTCTTCTCCTTTGTTGGATCTAGCTTGTGTGTGTCATATCCCTTGTTACCCCTGGTGCGTAATATCCAGGAGACTCAGGTGTATCAAAGGTCTTTCCATTGCCTTTATGTGTTCCTATCAATCCATACTATCTCTATCACGTTTTCACAAGCCGTATCTCACTTATACCTTCATCCACCATCCATTTCGTCCGTTCAAATCCTCAAGAAATGATCTTTCATCAAGGGACATTCTATCATATTCGGTTTGGAAGTTTTGTCCGGGCCAAAAAAAGTCAAATTCTCTAGTTATTTCAATATGATTAAAATTGACAGAATTCTCACAACAACTTTAGATTCAACAAGCAAATGAAAGGAATATCCTCAACAACATTCTTGATAAGTTTCTACGTGTCCCACAAAGATCTACATTACAAAATACAAACATCTACACTTGGAGTGATACATATTTACATTACTTGAACAAGTCTACTACTAACTCTTAAGATCTTCAGATTCAGGTTTATTCTCAAGCTTACGACGTTTCTGAGGGGATTCACATTTATCATCTTCAGTTTCAGATTCAGCTTTGTTCTTAGCAGGTGATGATGAAGGTTGAGGAGAAGATGCTTCAGTTTTAGATATGTTTTGAGAATCTGATAAAGAGTTATCACTAGGTGAAAACAATGTCTGAGAACAAATCAACCTTCCTGCTTTGCGTTGTTCTTCTAACATCTTTTCTAAGTATTTAGCATGCTCTTCAATTCGTAGCTGAAGCAAACGTTGCACCTGCACATTGATCAATTACCAGATTGGTTTATGTAGCAAAAATCTTGAATGTTTTCTTCTGATGAAGATCAGGTTTTACCTCAAGCTGTTCATGTAATTGCCTCTGAACTTCCATCTGCATACGTAGAGCTTCTGTTAATTGTATTGCCCTGTCCATGGTAATTGAAAGTCATTTAGAGGTTAGTAAACATGCTTTGGAATTCAATATGGAAGCTAGAGGTGGGCATAATTACCCGGAACCGAACCGAACCAAACTGAACAACCAAGTTCAGTTCGGGTACGGTTTCCATTTGAATTAACCGAATGGTTCTTTCTTACTAAGAACCACCGATATCACGAATCTGAAGTAACCGTAGGAACCGAAAATTTCAGGTAAGTGTTTTATACCAAGAAACATGGATATATGACCTTACCAATTTTTTGGTTTTTCGGATTTTTCAAATTGTTTGGGGTATTTTCGGTTTTGGGTATTTTGGGTATTTTCAGTTTTTATCGATTCTTTTGGTAAGGTACCTGAATCGAACCGGAACCACTTATATTTCGGTTCTCATACTTTAGATCCAAACCGAACCGATATTCTAATAACCGGAACCGAGCGAAACCGATCCGTACAGAACCAAAGAATCAAAGAACCGAAACCTCTAATGGAAGCAGAGACCAAGAAGAAACACAATGCCTTACCCTTTCTTTTTCTCATCAGCTTCACTGTTACTCAAAGCCTGTTTCTTTTCCTCTGAGTTAATATTACTTTTCTCTGCATATTAAAGGTCAATTATTACAAAGGAACAGAGGGAATCTGTCTAATCACAGTTTATTAACAAGTAGGAAGCACTACCTTCTTTATTCTCTGGCATATATTTGGCTAATCTATACTTCTGCAAGTTCATGAGTTGCAGAGATATTCAGCTAATTTAGTACTATGTGATTGAAAAACTAGGTCAGATTCAAATTGATTTAGTACCTGTAAGTGGCTTTTTACATGATAAATCGTCAAGCCTTCAACATTCACAAGCTTCAGAACAGCCTTTGGAGTGGCCTCTACATGTTTTGAAGCGTTATTAGCAGAAAATACAGAGAAAACAAAGGATATCTAATCAAATGCAAGCACCTATGAAGCTAAAACTCACTTTCAGGTCCTTCAAGTTTGATCACTGACTTTACAAAACGCTCATGAAGCTCAGGAGTCCATCTCATTCTTGGCTTGTGATTGGCTGCTGATCCTGGAGAAGGGTGAGATGAAACTGCCTCAATAGACATTGTACCAGCAACAGGGCTTTGGCTTGGACTCAATTTGCTCACTGAATTTGACAAAGCCAAAGGCGTTTCATAGATCTCCTGAAATTAACCAAATGCAGTGTGTTAAAAGGAGAAATAGACTCTTCACATTCTCTAGTCTCTATGTA
The DNA here is from genome assembly GCA_900406425.1 of Iberis pinnata. NCBI lineage: Eukaryota > Viridiplantae > Streptophyta > Magnoliopsida > Brassicales > Brassicaceae > Iberis > Iberis pinnata. Next base: position 2,994 of record OVBE01009118.1, on the reverse strand, counting down.
TCAACATGAAGATTAAGATTTAACTTACATCAAGCCTAGGAGTTTCAGCACGGTCTGTAATAGCTAGCTCAAGTTCATCAGACAAGAACTGCAATTCCATTTGATCTGATAAGCAATAGCTATCATTCGAACAATCAAGATCATGAAAACCGCCATTGGAACAAGCATCACCAGAAAGATTAAGAAAATCTTTAACAAGTGAACTAGAGCTTTCTCCATCAAATGCATTTTCCAAATCCTCTTTGAAAATAGATGGAGATTTTGCAGGTTCCAAACCAGAAGCAGATTGGCTATAAGTAGAAGGATTAGGGAGGAAAGGAAGACTGTTTCCTAGATGTTTTTGAGACTCAGTGCTTGAAGAAGATGATGAGTAAAGGTTTGTGCAGAAAGTAGAAGACCGAGAGAATGTGCCCTCCTTTGGCCATACTTGACCAGGTGAATCTGGAGAATGTGATCTTATAAAAGGAGATTTTCGATTCTCTGGCTGGACATTTAGAAAGTTATGGACAGGAGATAGAGAAGAAGAACAAGCTTGACGAATTCCTTTGTTGCATTCTTCTTGTGCTGTTGACACAAGCTTATGTCTGTTCATCATTTTTCTTCTTGATCAAATCACACCAATCAAGATCTTCTCTTGACAAAATCCTCCATGAGTTTACAGCCTTGAAGCTGCTGAGAACCAAACATTAATGGAAGAAAGTGATTAATATGTGAATTACAATACCAATGTTGGGATCAATAAACATCTTAGTGAAAAGGATTGAGTCAGCTGTGTAGTAAACTTTCAGAACAAGAATATGAACGGTTCTGATATTTTAAATGCCGCAATCTAAAACAAAAATAGGCCAAATTTGCATAATTATCAATAAAAATATAACATCTTTAACTTAAAATCTTAAAATTAAATCTCTGCTTGAACTCAGGACCAGCTTTTACCTTCACTAAATCGATCAATATCTGATTTAAATTGAAGCAGAGTTAGCAAGATTAGATGTTCATCAGAAACTAAAACATGGAAATTTGTTGACAAAAGTACATATCTTATGAGTTTTACAGTAAAAGTCCTAGAATGAGACTAACCAGATTTTCATATATTGAGAGTAGCAACTTATAAATGTGGTTAAATTACAGTTTCAAGAAATGCAAAAAACTAAGCACCGACACATAAAACTTCAAAACCTCACACAAAGCAAGTAAATCAGGTCTGAAAAACAAAAGACTTACGATTACTAGACTAAACCAAGAAGAGAAACTAAATTCAGAATGCAAAATGAAAGAAAGAAGAAGACTAAGAAGTAGTACGGAGTCACCGAGGAAAGTTTTTGTTTTTGTTAATAATTTAAAAATAAATGACAGAGGAACAGAAACGGACCTGAGAAAGATGATGATAAAGTCTTCTACTTTCTAAACTTCATTAAAAATAAAAAAAGCTCAACACTTTCGAGGTATTATCAACTCACCAAATGTAACAATCTTCAAGCGAAAAAACCGGAACTTTCTCTGTGAGTTAATTAAAGTCGAAAATTTAGAGAAAACCCATAACTCCAAAGAAGGAGGAACAAGAGAGAAGAAATTTTATCGGAAAATAAGATTTGGCTAGGGAGGCTTACGAATCGCCATCGATGAAGAGTATTGAAGTGTACTGTTGTCTTTTCTTGATTGGTTTCTGTCTCGTTGGATCGTCTTGCCAATTTTACGCGCGCTTCAGTCGCGTGTAGTTTATGAACCAATTAAAACTGTTGGTTGACTTGCCATGTAGGAGCCAAGTAGTTGTGCAGTTTGCCACAAGCTTTTTCCTGTTTTTCTTAGATGCCATCTTACCATTTACTAGTGACAAAAAAAAAGAAAAAAATGATATTATTATTATTATTATTTTATATTTAAATAAACAAAATTTGGTCTATAATCAATATTATGTAAAATCAAATTTGATCCAGATGATAAAAAAATTAATAAGAAATTTAAGTTTATTTTCGTATCACTAATTGTATCTCATTTTTTAATATAATTTCATATGAAAAAATTGGAGACATGATTGGTAAATCTATCTTAGGAATTTTCTTTTGTAAGAAACTTTTAAAATTGATTTATATAAATTGGGTAGGAAAAAAGTGGATGGTGTGTACAAAGTGATAATTTATGCGACAACTATTGAAGAACATTATCTCTGTTTTTTCCGTTTAAGTTGGTAATTATTTATTTATGAAATATCTTACCTCCAAAATTGGGAAAAAAAACTTTAAATAATATATAAAAGTACGAGTTAACAATGATTAAGTGGCTTACTAATTATCATTAGTAATGCTTTATTATCATTTTAGAGATGAACATATCTAGTTGTTGGATTTAAGGTCAAAATCTCTCGAGTTGAATTCGTATTTGAAAAAATAATAATAACACAAGGATGAGATCATCGACAAGTCAGACGAGCTCACTATTTATATGAAGGTGTTTCAAGATTTCTGTCTAACTTCTCTCTAGAATTCGCGGACCTATTTTCTGATGACCTCCACCCTTCTTTTATAGTATTTTTTTCGTCATCATTCAGCTATGCGGAGCAGTTGGGTCATGTTGGGCTAGTCTACGATAGCCCACTTATCTTTTGGTAACGTATCATCAGCTATGTAAAGCTTGATCTTGTCCCCCTAGTCGGTTGTTGGTGGTTTGTGGCTGGAGTCGTATTCGAAGTCGTCTTCTGCAATCTTTGGATCGTCGATGTAATGTACGAAGCTCGTGCATATACTAGGCTTTGGGATTTCTTTGACTGGGATAGTCTTGTGGAGGTTCAAGTCGGATGACGAGGCTATCTTCGCTAGCGCGTCGGCTAGTTTGCTCTCACTTCGTGGGATTTTAATGATTTCAAAGTGGTACATAATCTCCCGCAAATTGACTGGCGACGACTTGAGATTCGCCGAAGGCTCTAATTTGTTTGGCACCAATTGTTGGATAAGCTTGAAGATCAAGATATCCTATCTATTCAAAAGATTTGGTCAA
>OVBE01009117.1:0-16397 GCA_900406425.1 Iberis pinnata | reverse complement strand
TGACCACTACAACGATATGATAGTGTAATTAGGAATTGATAACGTTTTCACACGTAATATACCTACTATCACATGTGCACACAAAAAAAAAATATAAGTGCATAAGTCAACATAAGATACGTATAATTCTATGGACTAACTCAATCCAATGTCAACTTGCCTCTTGGGATTTTTCTAATCTCACAACGAAATTCAAAAAAAATTTACCTTGTGTAAGATGACCACACAGCTTCACTGCATTTCCTATAGAAGCAATACTACTATTTATCTATCTCTCGCAATAATATATAGTATATGAACACAATAATACATATGCATAAAAACACCATCTTGGAGTAATGAATCTGTTCCCATCATCCTTACAACATCCTTAAACAACCTTAGAGTTCTGTCATTATCCTTGGCATTATCAATTGTGTAGGATATTTTCCTATGAATATACTCAAGAACACCTTACCAAAACTTCAGTCAAATGATAAGCATCACAAGAACACATTTATAAGACTAGAAAATCTGAAACTCAAGAACTGAAAACAAACAAGAAATGAAAACGAAATCAGAAAGGGCGAAAAATACCAAATTGTTTACCCAGTTCAGTTCATAAGAAACATATATCTGGACTGAGAATCATCTTTACTTGTTCCATTCCACAAAATTTCAGAATTTTGTGCAGATAATTAGATTGTGACAACTTTAGCCAGCCTTCCTTCCTGTCCCGAGTAATATCTATGCCTAATATTCTCTTTGTTGCCCAAGGTCTTTCATCTCAAACTTGGAATTCAGCTACATCTTCAACTTTGAAACCATCTCCATATCCTTACTTGCTACAAGCATATCGGCCATATATAGCAGTAGATAGATGTATATGCATTTATCCTGTTTTATATAAACACAATGATCTTTTTCACTTCTCTTGAAACCCAATTCCATCCTGAATGAATTGAATTTTTTAATTATATTTCTTGGGCTTTGTTTTAAGGAAATTTAACTTAAATAGCACACATTTTAGTAAAATTACTAGAACCATACAAATCTTTTTTATATTACTGGTATTTTTTAAATGCCCAGCATGCCCTTCTATTACGTTGTGATAAAACAAGAATTTACAAGAATGCCATTCGTCACGTAGGAATTTGCTAACGTGTATTAATGAACGCAGCCGTGAAGTGAAACTTAGTACAATACAATTGAGTTATGGTTACCTTGTAGTTGAGTTACAAAACACGGCTGAATTAAGAGAAATTGACTGTAAGGATTTACAGACATAACTCAGATGCAAGTGATGGCTTACTTACAAAAAATTGGCTAGTTTATGTGTAAAAGGATGACTTACGGTCATAAGTCATCCTATGTGACGGTTTACTTACGTAAATCTGGTTAATTTATGTGATAACAGTTGACTTATGCACTCAAGTTACAGCTGACTTATACTTAGAAGGGATGAGTTATCGAAAACTTGACTGGTTTATAGTTATGAAATGGTTGAGTTATGTTTTTCCAGCTGATTTAATGATCATCGGCTGACTAAGTTATTAAATGAACGGCTGACTTATTGGATCTTTAAATCTACGAAATGGGGTTCCAATCCTAAACATATCAGTTAAATCTAAGCCAGAAATCTAAAAAAATCAATACTATACTCACACTAGGTTGGTTATCATCATAGATTCTAGTCATTGTTCCTTCGACTTGACTTATTAAAAACCCGAAAATTTTTAAAAATTTTCACCAAACTGATGAAACATCAAAAAGACATAAAATATGATTAGTAACTATACTCCCTCCCCCAGACGTAAATCACACTGTCCCAATGTGAGATAAACCCAAGAGAAGGAATAATGACCAGAATAAATAGGAAAAATAGTTTAAAAGAATTTCAGTACTTACCTGGAACAAAGATCGGCTGAAAATTTTTGTATGATGGATCGATCGATCCCTGGACGGATCGATCGATCTCTTATTACATATTAAAACTTCATGGGCATAGATCGATCGATCCATAGACGGATCGATCTCCGACCTAAATTTTTTGCATTTTCCTGAAACATCTCTTAAACTCAAAACGAAAAGTTAAAAGATTAGTTAACTAATTAGGATTGACTCTAACAAAAACCAATTAAGAAAAATAAAATTAGTGGGTTGCCTCCCACTCAGCGCTTTATTTAACGACCTTAGCTAGACTCACTTACCTTCTATGCTGAATTTGGTTCAACTCCAATAGAGGCTATAGTTATACCATCCTTTTCTGATATCTGCAGCTTCAACATCTTATTCATTGTTGTCTTCTTGAAATCATTTCCTTTGTTTTTAAGATCTTGAGCAAAAGGAATCCTAACCTTAGAGAAAGGTTTTGGAAAACTTTTACTCTTAACTCTATAATCAACCCATTCGTCACCCATTAACTTGCGAATCAAAGTCATGTGAGGTTTCTTCCTGCCTTCTTTCAAACTTCCCTCGCCTTTACCCTTGGCTTTTGAAACTGGTTCTGGTGCACCCTTTTATTTTCCTTGATCATCCAGATCCAACTCAGCATTCTCACCGATCTTCTATAAGTTTATCTTCCCCCTCTTCTTCATTCTTGGGGTAGAACCTTTGAGTGGAACTTGAGATTCAGTGCTCATGACTTTAACATCAGAGTCTTCAGATTTGGTCTGAGAGGCCTGCTCCGGTTTTACCTCTTTGATCACTACGATCCTTGCTGTCGGTACGTAGGGTACTAAGGGATAGTAGTATGTCTTATGGATGTTGGTGAGATAGATTTGTTTCTGAGGAACATGCCTCACAGCTCCTACTGATGCTAAGAACGGTCTTCCTAGAACTAATGATCCTTAGCATTAGTATTCGTATATGCACGCATTTTGGAGATTTTTCAGGACTTTCAGGAGTTTTCAGGAAGATTCGTGAGAATCCAGAAGAGGAACAAAAAAACATGGAATGGAACCAACACAAGGCTTGGATCGATCAACCATCGAGCCACATCCAAGGCCTGGATCGATCCACCATCGAGCCACATCCAAGGCCTGGATCGATCCATCATCGAGCCACATCCAAGGCCTGGATCGATCCACCATCGAGTCACATCCAAGGCCTGGATCGATCCACCATCGAGCCACGTCCAAGGCTTGGATCGATCCACCAAATAACTTGGCTCGATTGATAGGCTAAGGTTTTAAATCCTAAATCTATACTGCAGAGACCAGATTCTTGTAGTACAGTAAAGGGTCGATCCCACGAAGACCAGACAGTATGATTTTCAGTTAAAAATTGATTCTAGCTAAGACAAGATAAAAGAGAGAATGGTTTTAAAATGATTTAAAAGTAAAACGAATGATTAAAAAAACGAATGTAAACCAATAGAATAAAACGCTAGGCAATAGGGAAGTTCCACAGGTATTCAGGTTTGAAGTTCATGTTGACAAGCAAGATTAACAATAAAAATAGTTCTAAACTCAAAAGACACCAATAGACTAATTTCTTCCCGAAGTATTAGACCCCTATGATAGAATTTCTAGAAATAAAGCCTAACCTTCTCCCGAAATCTTAGATCTCTAAATCAGATAATTAAATCATGCAATGATTACAAATTCGATATGATCATAAGCATTCTAAGACAATACTCCCGCAAGCAAAGATACTTATTCATATAGACTAGGTCAGATTAGATAAACCAAATCTCTTTGTATTTACTAACCTAAAATCATGAACTAGGTGATCAGGCTAATTTAAGCAATAATAGAAAATCTAGACTAAGAACCTAACAATTTGAATTCATTAAAGTCAAACCCTAACCATCAAAACATGTTTTCCCTGGGAAATCCCTAAAACCTAACAAAGAGACTACTCAGACATAGTCAAGCAATCAACAATCATTATTTCAGAAAGCATATTTTAAAAAAACCAGAATTTTATTAAAGTAAATAGAGAGTTCAGAATTCTTCTCCAAAATCCAGGTGTCAGGATTCGTCTCTCTCAGAAAGATCTCAAAATAATGAATTGTATCCATGTTTTTGATGTGTTCTCAATGCTTAAAATAAACCCTAAGCTTCTGACTTATATAGAAGTCAAAAAGAATAAAACCCAATTAGGAAAACCTAAGATAAAACTTGAGGACGGAAACATCTTTTTGGCAATCTCCAAAAATTCTCGAGCATCCGGATCGATCGATCCAAACTTACGAAAGTTTAGTCTTCTGGATCGATCGATCCAAATGTGGATCGATCGATCTTCTCCATCACGTGCTGCACATGCTTCTTCTGCGAGACAGCTTGACCAGTCTTCAGTAAAATCGTCATAACTTCTGATTGTTTCAGGACACGAAGAAGTCGAAGGGCCACTATTACGGGTTCGGGAACATGGCAAGCTACTGCTTTCCTGGATCGAGATCCTAACAAGAAAGGGATCCTATTAGGGATGAGGAGCTGAGGAGGAAAGACAAGGAGTTGGCGACCGTCAAGAAGAAGATGGCCGAGATGAAGGCGGCACAAGAGGAGCACGACGCTGAAATGAGACAGATGAGGGAAGATCAAATGAGGATACAAGAGAAAATGGATGCGTTTATGCAACAGATGGCGCGACAGTTCGGGAAATCTTGAAAACAATTTTTAGTTTTTGTCTATTTTAGAATTTCAAAATATTTTTCATTTTAACTTTATGATATTTTGCATTTTAATTTTTTTAATATTTTAAATTTTAATTTTACTAATATTTTAAATTTTATTTTATAATTATTTAAATAAAAATTTATTAAAAATTAATTAAAAACTGTTTTATTAATATCTGTCACTAAATCGTCAGTAAATATCCGTTACTTTGTCCGTCAGAAATTTCTAATATTCGGACTGGCGGATTTAGTGACGGTTTTTAAGCTGATGAACATAATCTGTCACTAAATCCGTCAGTCTGTATCTGTCACTTAATCCGTCATAAATTTTTGACGAACAAAGTGACGGATTGGTATTTTCGACCATTTAGGACGGACGGATAGAATCCGTCAATAGTCCATCACTTTCTTGTGTTTCTGACGGATATACCCGTCAAAATGCCCGTGTTTTCTTGTATTGAATTGATTGTTAACTACATATAAAATGACCTATTTGTTTAAAAACATAGTTGATATTGACGCAAAAACTCATTAAAAAGTCTTATACAAGAAAATACTTCTTCTATTAATTAAGAAATTAAAAGTATATAAAAATTATGGATAGAAGTAATTTTATGTTTCAAAAATACCACACATTCTCAATTGTTACAAAAATATCATAAAAATATTTTGTTTAATGCATCAATTCGTTTTTTCAGATACCCCATTGGGTACTAGGTCCCATATCCAGCCCATGGCATAATCTATGTAAGCCATGAGTTAGAGCCCAATTTTTTTTTTTCTTTACTAAAAGGGTTTTCACTACAAGGGCACAAAAAAAATTGAGTTTGGATTAGGGCCATATGATAGAATGGGCCACCCTTTACTAGGTCGGCTCGGGTTCGTGTTGGATGCCTGAAAAATATTAGCCTAAAACTCGTTCGGAAAACTGATATTTTTGGATTAGATTCGGTCGGATTTTTTCATGTCGGAATCGGGTCGAGTTTCCGGATCTGGAGATATGCCCTCGCCTATTCAAAATTATACAACACAACTAGTTATCATTATCCCATTTATATCTTGGACCCATCACCCACGCTTTAACTAATAACTCTCTTCCCTGTCACTTTCATTAAAATCCATCACTAATCATTCACAAAATCAACATCACTTACATATATCAACACAATTCTTTTTTCTTGTTCCTGATTAAAAAGGTGAAATTATATGAGCATAAGTATGAGAACAATAGTGGAGTAGCTAATAACATTCAATGATCATATTCATTATGTATTGCATAAACCCAATAGTCTCATCAGTTTCTCTTTCATTTCTACTCCATTTGAACAATTATTTTCGCCTGATAGTTAGCTAGCAATTCTATTTGTGTTTGCTCTAAAACAGTAATCGTTCTAGTTTCTCCATACATTACATTTGTGCCGTTGTTAAGTTAGACTGTTTCTAGAACTGTTGCTTTTTGTTCTCCTTGCTTGCTAATAGTAATAACTTCATGATCAACATTATCTTTCTCATTCTTGCTTAGTTCTAGATTTTCTTGTGTTGATTCTTCATTGATTAGCAATGTAGAAGAATATTTGTAATCTTTGCCTTTGCCCCATATCACAAGGTATAATCCTGCACATATAACCCCTGCACCAAACACCCTGCCAAAAGAGTACAATATATTTTCATTAGACTTCTTTTGATCTTTATATATAAAACTTGAGCCTAATGTTAATGTTTTGTGTGTTCCTTACCTTCCCAAGTACATTTGTTCAGCAAAGATAATGGTTGATAGAAACGCTACTATAATCATACAAAGAGGACTAAAAGCTGTTACAAACACAGGACCTCTTGTTTTCATCACTACTCCTCCAATGTAGTAAGCAATTCCTGAACACACTATTCCCTATATTCATTTACATTTAAAACTTATTAGAAAACTTAGCCAACAAGCTATTTCATAAGTGATTAGTTTAGCTAGCAAGATTTGTCTAAATCTTACACTATAGATTGATGTAAGAAGTTTAGTGTCCCAACCAATGATCCATGCACTAGGATTTCCTTTCTCCATCACTAAGGCTACAGCAGTTCCTTCTATTGTCCCCATTAGACATATCAATGTTGTCAGTGAGAGTTCTGCAGGATAAGTCTTTATTGTGACCGCCTGAAAAATCACTAAATCATCGTCAAAATTGTTGTAAATCGCCTGCGATTTTAGGTTAGAAGAAAGAGAGAAACGAAATTGAGGCAAATCTCTGCGCTCTAGGGTTTTTTTATTGATCAAAGTGTTAATCTTTACAATAACCTAAAGTCCCTTATATAATGCCCCAAAACCCGATCCCACGTCATCCCTTTAACCAATTCTATTGGGTCTTTTAATATTTTATGTCATATTTATAACACCTATAAATATGTATATCTATAGAATTAGTCGGATTTTTCTTTGATTATCGCAATAAAAAATGTATTTTTAAGAGAAAAAAAATCTTACTTAGAGAATCATAAAACATGATCAAAGTGTTAATCTTTACAATAACTTAAATTTCCTTATATAATGTCCAAAAACCGATCCCACGTCATCCCTTTAGCGAATTCTATTGGACCTTTTAATATTTTATGTCATATTTATAAGACCTATAAATTTGTATATCTATAGAACTAGTCGGATTTTTCTTTGATTATCGCAATAAAAAACTTTACTTTTAAGAGAAAAAAGATATCTTACTTGAAGAATCATAAAACACGCGTAGCTGAAACAACCAATCGTGACCAAAACTGAACCTTTGATGGCACTATGCATATCAGTCCCATTAGTGTTTTGTGAAGAGGAACCTTTGGTCCAAAAGAGATCTAGATTTGGGCCTTTGACTAATGTCATGATCATAGCTCCTCCAACTGTAGCCAATGTTCCAATCACTTTACAAGCACTTCTTATGCATAGTAGCTTCACTCTTTCAAGCCCAAATATATAGGCAAGGACAAAAGTGATTGCTGGTAAAACGTTATACATAGCAGTTGCAAATGTAGCTGTTGTATATTTCATTCCGATATAGTATAGATTTTGGTCAATCACTGGCCTATTATAGCAAAACAAAATTTTATCAACATAATATTCTCATATTAGATTTATAAAGAGAGTGAAGATGTGAAAAAAATGGAATATTACTCGAGTAAACCAAGGAGGGTTATGTTGAAGAATATCTTTAGTGTCATCTTTGGTCTCACCTTCCTATTATTTTACATCATCACCATCAAATTACGTTAGCTTTTCAGCCACAAAGAGACAATATTCTCAAGCATTTTAACGCACATAGCCACATATCAAAATATAATTAAACGATTAGTTAGTGAACTTTTTTATAAAGGAAAATATTTTTCTAAAAATTTGTAAAAATACTCACATTTAATGCATGACATATAGACAAGGCACAAAATACTAGATGTAAAACCGTTGCAAGTTTCTTGTTCTTTAGTAACATATTAGTGACTTTATCTTATCATATAGTATTACGTCAAAAGCCTTATTCTTTCTTTCTTTCTTTTTTTTGCTTCTAGTTTCATCATTTCATGAACACATTAAACGTCCAAGCACCACCCACAAAAAAAGGAACATAATCTATGTAAATATTGTTAACAAAAAATATATGTAAATATTATATGATCTTTAATTAGTTTCATGATTTTAATGAATAACTGTTTTTTTTTTTTTATAAATCGTGGAAATTCCGAACCTTTGGCTCATAATCTTTTTTAGTGCACAGAGCCGGCCGTTGATAATACTTATTTAAAACGTAAATCACTCCTCTCAAGGAGTTTGAACTAATGACCTTAAAACTTCAAAAAATGTTTTAATTACTAGACCAAAGTCTCTTCGTATAACTGTTTTGTAGAATGTGTTCCATTTGTTTCTTTGCATATTCGATTCATATAGATAATATGGAAACACAAGCGAAAAGAATATATATACTCTTAAACTAACAATTTAATATTGAAAAACAAAACGAACAATTTAATTAGTGATGCATGCATACCTTCCAAAATAATCCATTTGTTCATTTATACCTGATGTTCTAAAGTTTTATTTTTTTTTACTTAAAAGGTTGGTTTTCTAGTTTTATACTAAAAACAAACTTCAAAAGTTATAAATTAAAAATATTAAATTATAATTGGTTGAGATTATGGGAAAGTGTTTATTGTGAAAAAGTATAAAATTTATAACTAACTACTCATTACTTTTTGCTTTATGCAAAAACTCTAAAAAATCATGCATTGATGAACATAGAAAGTATATCAAACTAGATGATATCCAACTATCCGGTCCTGAAATTTTAAAATTTTCTAAAGACCGCAATCTACAATGGAAAAATAGGCCAAAATTATACAATTTTTAAAAAATGGGTCGTTTTCTTTACTAAATTTTTAAATTGAAAAAAGCCGCAAGCGCATGCTTGCTCTGTTTGGGCTCAGAACCGGCTATGCCAACTATTATACAGTTTCTAAATTACTCAAAACCAAATATGTAATTATCTGTTAATGGGAAGAAATTGATATAAAGAAAAGAAGATAGAAAGTACTTGTCAAAGTATAAGGCAAAGGGAGCCATAACTATGGTAGCAACAGCATGACGATACACCACAAGAACATAATTGCTCATGCCTTGGTTTAAAACCGCCTTTGAGAGAATGTCCATTCCAGCTAATCCTACTTGCAACAATACTACTGATATAAATGGTCTTGCCTTCTCCATACAATCTCTCTTCTTTACTTCCTCCATCTTAATAGCTTAAGATCAATACAAAAGTTTAACTTTCTCTATAGTTTGATTTAATTTTGAAGTATAAGAAAAAGATCTATGGGGAAGTTTTACAAAATGAAATGAGTTGTTAAGATGATTGTTCTAGTTCTCTCTTTATATAGGGCCAAAAGATAAAAAGATGTGATGTGAACCTTCTCTCTACGGAAACTTAATATGTGTATGTTAGGAGTAAATATATATTATTAAAATTTGTAACTTTTAGGGGTAATTTTGGTTTATATAAATTTTTGAGACAAATTGCCAAACTCTACCCTGAAATTATGGGCCTTATCATCTAGAACCAAATTTGGAAATTGTATTTGATTTTCACATAACTGAGATGATTAAGCCAAGTAGTTTGTAGTGATGTGGTTGGCAAAATAAATGTGAGTTGTTCTCTCATTTTACTCATTTCATGATTCAAGCAACGTAGTTATGGAACTAAAGGTAAATTCTATAAAACAATTTAAAAATAAAATTATGTTTCAAAAATATCACTTTTAATTGTTATAAAAATATCATTAAAATATTTTCCTTCTAGAAAACCAAAAACACAAAAATTGAATTTTAAAAATTTAGAATTTAAAATGTTGTTCTTGGGCTCACCAATTAAAGTTTAAGGTTTAGTTTTGAAATAATTAGACTTTAGTTTTGGGGTTATGATTTAAATTTAAAGTTATGTTATTTTAAAATACTTTTTGGTATTTTGGAAATAGTTGGGAGTGTGTGATCTTTTTTCAGCCAAAATTCTATAAATATTACTTTTTGAAATTTCCCAAAATATTAGTTGGTCTATTTTAGTGTTTGTTTTTCTAATCAATGGTTAAAGTTTTAGTTTCTTTTTTTATCACGGTTAAATTTTTAGTTATGAAATCATTTGTATTATATATAATATCTTTAAAAATCATAATTATATAAAGCATAAGACACATTTTTAAGATCAATTTATAAACTTATACTGATGTACTTATAATTTGAGACTTTTTCCGCTTTCGAAAATTGTAAAACTTATTTAGCTAGTGTTTCGCTGGAGCAATTTTGAAGATGTTTTTTATATAAAAAAATATATGTGATATTGTTAATGTTTGGTGCTAATAGTCTAAGTTCAAATTCAGCTACATCTTAAACTAGGCAAGATTGAAAATTGGGAGTTGGTTTAGTCCGGTTCAATATAAGTCAGATTAAATCAATTGTCAGTTGGTTTAGGTGGTTAGTGCGTTATAACCGACTAACTGATTGTAACAAACTCTATTTACCTAAAAAACAGAGTCTTGTAGATTATATATGTGTTGATGATCGTGAGATCCAGTGATGCGATAGTGTGAGCTTGTAAATCAGTTGATTATATAGTGAATTGCCTAATCAGGCCCCAGAGACGTAGCCATCTCAGTGAACTCTAGGTAATCATTTGTGTGTGTGTTCTTTCTCTCTTTTCTCAATCTGTTCTTCTTCTTCCTTCTAAATTCGACATTGTGAGTGATCAATTTTTTTTCATTCGAGTTACAGTGGTGAGAGTTTGGGGCTTAAAACGTTACAATTGGTATCAGAGCCATAGGAAGTCTGCAGAAATGGCAAATGCAAGAATCAAGGTTGAAAGATTTGATGGAAGTGGTGATTTCTCTCTGTGGAAGAAAAGGATTTTGCGCATCTGTGTGTTCTTGGTTTAAAGGATGTTCTTGTTGATACTTCGTCTCTGGCAAGACCAGAACGCAAGAAATATGAGGATGAGGACAAGTACAAAGAGAGATTGGATAAATATGAAGAGGATCTACTTGAAAGATCAGAGAAAGCGATGAATCTTATGTGCTAAATGTTGGTGATCATGTGTTGCGGAAGATTGAGCATTACACTACTGCATCATCAATCTGGTCTGCTTTAGAAAGGTTATACATGTCAAAATCTCTTCCAAACCAAATTTACCTTCAGCATAAGTTTTATACGTTTAAAATGACTGAATCTAAAATGATTGATCAAAATGTTGATGAGTTCTTGAAGCTTATGTCTAATCTTTTGAGCGTCGGTGTAAATGTTTCAGAAGAAGTACATGTCATACTTCTTTTGAATTCTATGCCATTGCAATATAATCAGTTAAAAGAAACTTTGAAATATGGCAGTGAATCTCTATCAATAGAGGAAATCACAAGTGCAGCCAAATCTAAAGAGATTGAGCTCAAGGAAACAAAAGACTCAGGCATTACACAAAGAAATGGTGAAGTCCACTTTGCTCGGGGAAGGCCACAAAAAAGAGATGAATATGGTAACAATTCCAAGAAGAGCATGTCAAGATCTGGCACTAAAATAATATGATGGTTCTGCAAGAAAAAAGGGGCATATGAAGAAGGACTGTTATGCAAGAAAGAAAAAGTATGGGGAAGATGATGATGTTGCATAAGTTGCAGTAGTGACTGAGGTACCAGAAAAAAGTGATGCATTAGCTGTCTCTGAAAACTGGCATGAAGAGAAATAGATTATGGACTCTGGATGTTCATATCACATGACATCACAGAGGGATTGGTTTGCTAACTATCACGAGATGGAATCAGGTCAAGTTCTCTTAGGAGATGATTACATTGTGTCAGTGAAAGGGATAGGAACAATCAATATAGTGGCACATGGAGGATCAGTGAAGAGACTCACTAATGTAAGATATGTTCCCAAGCTAAAAAGGAACCTGATATCAATTGGTACTCTTGACATTCTTGGGTTTACACACCCAGGAGGAAATGGAAAGACAAGATACTATAAAAATGGGAAGCTGGGACTTCAAGGAACATTGAAAGGCTCACTATACTTACTAGATGGTGACACATAGATTGAGCAAGTAAACAATATGACAGCAGTAAGTTCAAAAAGGGATGAAACAGTGTTGTGGCACAGGAGACTTGGTCACCTAGGCATGAAAGGAATCAATATCTTAGCAAAGAAAGGCCTGCTGGACAAGAGAAGAATAAGTAGTATGGATTTTTGTGAGAACTCTGTCATGGGCAAACACAAGAAAACCAGTTTCCATGAAGGTAAACATGATACAAAGGACATACTCACCTATGTACATGCTGATCTTTGGGGATCACAAAATGTGACTCCAAGCCTGTCTCAAAATCAATATTATATGTGTATCATTGATGATTACACACGGAAGGTATGTACCTATTTATTGAAAACCAAAACTGAAGCATATTCTAGAATCTGTGATTGGAAAAGGGTTGCAGAGAATCAATCAAATAGGAAAGTCAAGTTCTTAAGAACTGATAATGGCCTTGAATTCTGCAATCTTGAGTTTGACAACATGTGTAAAGAAAATGGAATAGAAAGGCCCAAGACTTGCTCCTCAACAGAATGGTGTATCAGAGCGTATGAATAGAACTATAATGGAAAAGGTCAGGTGCATCCTAAATGAATATGTCTTGGGTGAAAAGTTTTGGGCTGAGGCTGTAGCAACATCTCTGTACCTAATTAACAGAAGTCCAGCATCTGCCATTAATAACAAGGTACCAGAAGAGTTATGGTTGGGCAGAAAACTGGGTTACAAGCATCTCAGAAGGTTTGTATCAGTGGTATACATTCATGAAGACCAAGGAAAATTGAAGGCAAGAGCTATGAAAGGTGTGTTCATTGGATATCCATAAGGTACAAAGGGCTATAAAGTCTGGCTGTTAGAAGAAGAGAAGTGTGTGGTTAGTAGAAATGTAATGTTTACTAAAGACATTGTATACAAAGATCTCAAGATTAATACACTTCAAGAGAAATCATCAGGACTAACAATAGATGAGCTCAAGATTGAAACGATTATTGATGTGGATGAAGGAAAAGAAAGATAATATACGAATTCAGGTGGAGAACCTGTGACAGATCAAAATGAGAGTGAAAGCTCAGATTCAGAAAAAGAAGGTGTTCTTAGTGGTTATCAGTTGGCAAGAGGCAGACCAAGGAGACACATAGTACCTCCAGCAATGTATGATGATTATGAGATGCCTAAATTTTCTCTTATTGCATCTGAAGATATTGGTGCTGATGAACCAAAGGATTATGAATCAGCTAGGTCAAGTGCAAAATCTGAAATGTAGTTTCAAGCTTTGAAAGAAGAGATGAAGTCTCTGGATAGAAATAAAACCTGTAGGGTTGTTCCAAGACCAAACAAAGGAAGAGTAATGGGTTGTAAATGGGTGTATAAAGTCAAGCAGGGGATACCTGGAGTAGAAAAGTCGAGGTTCAAAGCAAGGCTTGTTGCAAAAGGGTACTTACAAAAGGAAGGTGTTGATTATCAAGAGATCTTCTCCCATGTGGTGAAACATGTATCAATTAGACTAGTACTTTCAATCATTATGAATCTGGACCTTGACTTAGAACAATTAGATGTTAAAACAGCATTTCTACATGGTAATATTGATGAAGTCATTTACATGGATCAGCCGGACGGTTTTGAAGAAAAAGGAAAAGAAGATCATGTATGTCTTCTGCAGAAGTCTCTGTATGGGCTTAAACAGGCTCCTAGGCAGTGGAACAAATGTTTTGACAGTTGTATGAAAGATCAGGAGTTCAAAAGAAATGAATTTGAACACTATGTGTACTACAGAGAGCTTTCAGAAGGAAATTACATCTATCTATTACTATATGTGGATGATATGCTTATAGCATCAAAGGAGAATAGTGAAATATCAAGGGTAAAAGAGTTGTTAAGAAACAAATTCGATATGAAGGATCTTGGTCCTGCAAGAAGGATCCTTGGTATGGATATAATCAGGGACATGAAAGCTGGTACATTGTCTTTATCTCAGTCTGGTTATATTGGAAAGGTACTGAAGGTGTTCATAATGGAAGGATCAAAAGTTGTATTTACTCCAATTGACTCTCACTTTAAGTTGTCAGCAATTAAAGACTCAGAACAGGAAACAATACTAGAGAATGTTCCTTATGCAAATGCTATTAGAAGCATCATGTACTCAATGATTGGTACAAGGTGTGATCTGAGCTATGAAATAGGATTAGTAAGCAGGTTATGAGTAAACATGGCTTAGTACACTAGTCTGCAGTCAAATGGATATTGAGGTACCTAAAAGGGACTCAAAACAAGAGACTTGTGTTCAAGAAGGGTAAAGAGTTCAAGGTGGAGGGGTTTTTTTATTCTGATTTTGCCTCAGTTTTGGATAAAAGGAGATCAATCTCTGGCTATATGTTCAAGGCTGGTAGAAATACAATAAGTTGGAAGTCAAGTTTGCAACATGTTGTAGCTCTGTCAACTACAGAAGCCGAGTATATGGCATTGGTTGAGGCAATTAAGGAAACAATCTGGCTTAAAGGCTTAACAGAAGAACTAGGATTCAAACAAGAATCAGTAGAAGTTTGGTGTGATTCACAAAGTGCTTTGTGCTTGGCAAAGAATAATGTTTATCATGAGAGAACTAAGCACATAAGCAGGAAGCTTCAAATCATTCGGGATATAATTGCTGAAGGTGATGTGAAGGTTTCAAAGATACCAACTTCTGTTAATCCTGCAGACATTCTGACCAAATGTGAGCATGTAAACAAATTTGAAGAAGCTCTAAGTTTTCTTGGAGTGATTCAACATCATTAGTTGATAACTTTTGATGTGTGTGCCTGATTAGTGAAACAAGATTGTGCATCAGTTACATGTTGGGTTTAAATTGGACATATCATCAAGGTGGAGATTGTTAATGTTTGGTGCTGATAGTCTAAGTTCAAATTCAGCTACATCCTAAACTAGGCGAGATTGCAAATTGGGATTTGGTTCAGTCCGGTTCAATATAAGTCGGATTAAATCAATTGTTAGTTGGTTTAGGTGGTTAGTGTGTTATAACCGACTAACTTATTGTAACAAACTTTGTTTAGCTAAAAAACAGAGTCTTGTAGATTATATATGCGTTGATGATCTCGAGATCGAGTGATGCGATAGTGTGAGCTTGTAAATCAGTTGATCATATAGTGAATTGCCTAATCAAGCCCCAGAGACGTAGCCATCTCGGTAAACTCTAAGTAATCATTTGTGTGTGTTCTTTCTATGTTTTCTCAATACGTTCTTCTTCTTCCTTCTAAATTCGATTTTGTGAGTGATCAATTTTGTTTCATTCGAGTTACTGTGGTGAGAGTTTGGGGTTTAAAACATTACAGATATTATCACAATATAATTATATGGTTTATTTCAGATGGTGCTCAAGATTAAGGGGAATATAAAATCATTTACTTCTCTTTTCTCTGTTGTATAGATTCTCATATAAATGTCCAAACAACATATAAAAATCCTCCCAAATATATGTTCGCCTAACTTCAGGAGAGGTGTTTGATGAATCGAGTTCTTTTTCATTATAAAATATAATCTATCTAAATGATAAATGAGTCACTATATACCGACACTGTTTGGCAGAGTGACTATTGGTTAGATTTTTGCTTTTTCGTTTTTTTTTTTCCTTTTCTTTTCAAGTTGATTTTTATTTATTTTAGTTCATGGAATATTTATCTACCTAAGTGCGTATAATTGCCAATATTTTGGGTCCTTTGTACTGTTCATAATTTTTGGTGGAATCCCTTTCATTATTTTCTCTGCAATTAAGAAATATTTCTACAAAAGTGAAAAAGAAAGAAAGGTTTCCAAAAAGAGTGAACAAACTCATGGATTGCTTGTTTTATATATTTTAGTGTATACATATATATTATATAGGAGAGTTCTCAAAAATACAATATTTATAGTTTTAGTTTCAAACTTACACACATTCACAATTATTTCTAAAAATAATAATAATATTTTGTTCTAAAAATATCAGAAATTTATAATAAATTAGAACTTTGAATTGAATCATTAATGAAACCTCCATGACAAATGTGAATACCCCTTCAAAACTAAATTCAAACCAAAATTTTAAATTTTAAACTTTTAAAGTTCAGTTTTTATGTTTGTGAACATTTTTGAAAGAAACCATTTTAATTGTATTTTAAAACAATTTGGAGCGGGTGATATTTTAGGAGTATTAATTAAATTTTGTGATATTTTTAAAAATTCATTTATTA
>OVBE01009116.1:0-16397 GCA_900406425.1 Iberis pinnata | reverse complement strand
GAGAACTATTTTCAAAGAAAATCCATGAATGATAATTTGACTTTTAATCCTGACTACCTGTGGTTTCCCTGAAACCTAACGCTTTTATATCATAGTTTTAAACCGTTTTTAAATTACCATTTTGCTTTTGATCACAACCAATCTTATAATTATGCTTTATCTTGATTCGAGATTTAACTAAAACGTGTACTTTCTGGTCTCTGTTGGATTCCACCCTATACTTTGCTACATTGACATGTTCTCTGCACTATTATTTTTAGGATATAAATTCTAGACCTATCAGGGCTTCGAAAAGCTCTAGATATTTGTGAACTCTAACTTTGTCAATAGAAATTGTATTGTTCTATCCGATAAGTAGCTACAGTTAGATGAGATAAAATGCTTTTAAAGAAAACCTCTTGCTAAGCAAGTCATACATAGGAAATAGCTGCTCTTCATGCACATCAAAGACAGTAAGCTATAAGAGTGCCAATAAAGAAAAAAACTCTTCTTGAATGATGATGCTACCACATTCTCATTTGGGCTGGATTACTGTTTGGATAGGTGTGAGACACATTGATGGTTGTGTAAGACAGAGAATTCAAGCGTGTATAAAAAAATTTGTGCGAAAGCTACTCGGCTGAGAAAAAACTACACAAAAAAAAGAAAAAGAAAAAAATGCTTAAGTCCATAATCACCGTTGTGTCTCTAAAAACAAGCTCAATGCCATTGTCTTGATGTTCATGGTGATGCGTAGACTAACTATGTATGATCAACAAGTGTGAAAGCTCTTTGAATCAAGAAATAGCTGCCTTGTTGAGCTGGTGAGTTTATTCTATTCTCTATCTCATATCTTTTTTTTTATCTCATTTGGCTGAAGTTGCTTCATTGCTTGGTTATGACCTTGAATTGACAATCATCAAATTTTATGTTTATAAATATATTCGAATTCAATAATTTTCTAGCTGATTTTCCGAGCCTCAAGTTTCAATTACCACATGAGTACCTCACTCGTGCCTCAAACTTAGTTTCTAAGTCCTGAAGTCTTCTGTTAAAAGTTTTAATCTCTGATTGGGTTCTACAGTTATGTTTATATTTGAGCCATGACCCATTTGCACTAATCTCTTGCTTGAAGTGTGTTGATTTCTACTTAGCTTTCTTCATTATGTCAACTGGTATTCCTCTTCATCCTTTCGAAATCTTAGTTCCCTGTGTCACTCATGCATTGCACAAGATCTCAAAAAAGACGACACTCATGTATGATACCATTCGTTTTCGCCGTTCTGATCAGAAGAATCTATGTTCTATTGTTGTTTGTGCCTCAAACGCCTCATAAAAGGTAAGTTCTCTCTTTTGGGTTTTATATAAATGTGTACTCAAGCAGGGGGAGATATGGAGGTAATAAAGTGTACTCATATATTTCATGTTGACTCTCTGAAGCTTTGTTTGACTGATCTCATGATTTCAAATTTTTCTTGGTTTATGAACATGTGCTCCAAGGAACTTGTACTGCAGTGGCTGTGAAAATTTTTTTCCTCATTATGATAAAGTTGTGTCTATGATTGTAGATGTTTGAGCTGCAGATGCTTGAGTTCAGACATTCAGATAAAAAGAGAGAGATTGTTAAGTCATAGACTTTGGAGGACCAAGTTGCAATTATTAAAAAGTAATTTGGAACCAAAGAGGATATCAGAAGAGAAGATCCTAACAAGAAGATTTATGGAAATCAAGATTAAGGGAAGATTTTAAATTGAAGATTTAGAGATCAAGCAAGTATAAAAAGATAGGATAGGTTAACCTAAGTCTTCTACGCTTTCTCATAATAAGAAAAACAGAGAGTTTGTCGTGAGCGAAATACAGAGAGTTCTGCGTTTTCTTCAGTGAGTGAAAAATGAGTGTTACACACCTATTGATGTGTGTGAGACAAGGTATATTAAGAACTGGTCAGTGTCGAATCAAGAGTTCTTGTCGTCGAATAAATCTGATTAAATAGATCTGTAAGATTGTTTAAGTGGTTCTTAATAAAATGTGTATATTAGTGAATATTTCATTGTCTCTTTGATATTAGAACTTAGCAAGAAAAATCTTTTTAATCGATCATTCTCCCTTTTGAAGAAGAGAATTCTTCTGCCAAAATACCTCCCTACGAGAAGTGTCCTTTTCTCGGCTCTAAAGACGAAAAAATTATCATTTTCCTAAACAAATTGCTTTCTAGTTTGACGGTCTTTAATAGATTAGCTGAAGCAAATGCGATCATTTTGATGAGTCGTGAAGTTTTGGAATGTGTTTATACCAGGGATAGCACCTGCCCAAAAGCTCATTTTGATTGAAGGCTCAGATGGGCACCGACCTGAAGGAGAAAAGGGGGATTTAGAAGGGCAGAACCTAGGTTGGCCGATCTGACGAGCTGGACTTTCCAGCTCGAGGCCCATTAGGTTAATTCATGTAATTAGGGTTTTAAGCATGTATTTCTAGTATAAATACCCATGTAATTACTCTAAAATATATGTGAAATTCTTCTTAAGATTACTCTTGCCTTTTACCCACAAGATCAAAGACCTAATCTAATTGTTAAGTCTTGATTCAACAGTTGGCGCCGACTGTGGGGACTTAGCTAGACGATCTTGTAATCTCTTTTTTCAAGAATAATCGACCGAAGTAATGACCACGGGATCAGTTGAAAAAGCACCAGACAGATCTACCATCGATACAGGAAATAGAGACGATCGAGTCGAGATAACAGGATCTGACCATGAAGACGAGGCCCCAGAAATCATTATGCAAGATTTACTAAACCAGATGAAAGAACAGAAGGCGGAAACCGATAAACTTAGAGCGGAGTCCCAGAACCTCAGGGCGCAGCTGGAAGGTATCACTGCTTTCCACCGAAGAAAGAGAGGCGCGCACAGTAAACCGAGATCTGTTCAGGGCATCCCATCAAACACCCGAGACAATAGGCGGGCACCAAGGTCGGCCTAATTGCTAACGTGACTAAATTCAGAAGCACAACTGAAGACGCTGAAATGCGGAATATTCGCGAACAACTGAAGTTTATGAGCTCGCAGGTACACCAGGCCACCAGCTCGGCCCCCTACATCCTCCGCGCCATAGAAGAAACGCAAAGGACCTCATTCTCCAAGAGGGTTACCGACGTCTCAGTTCGGCATTATGCTAAAATCAAGTTTACCGGATACGATGGAATGAGTGATCCGGTTTAGTACTTAACAGCCTTTACAATCGCCATGGCACGAGCTCAGTTTTCCACAGAAGAACGAGATGCAGGTTTTTGCCAACTCTTTGTGGAAAACTTATCAGGATCGGCGCTGGACTGGTTCTCTCGTTTATAACCTGGAACCGTCAACAACTTTCAACTACTTTCAACCGTATTCATCAAGCACTACTCGATGTACATCGCGAAGAAAGTTTCAACAACCGACCTGTGGACACTGTCCCAACAAGAGGACGAGTCATTAAAAGATTTTATTGACAGGTTCAAGGGAGTCGTAGCTCGAATAGTGATCAACGACAAAGGAGCAATTGCTGCTCTACAAAAGGCCTTGTGGTTCAAGTCAAGATTCAAGGACGAGTTACTCATCAATCCACCGCAAACACTAGAAGACGCGCTCCACCGAGCCAACAAGTTCATCTAAATAGAGGAAGAGCATGCTGCGATGTCCAAAAAACACCATGTCGCTAAACCTAGACGAGATAGAGATGAAATCCCTCAGGAACCTAGGTAGCACTTTTCAAGAGATAGGCGAGGTCACGCGACCTACGCGATCACTGAAAGTTGGAAGAGCGCGGAACAATCTCCACCTACCGACGACGACCCGGAAGCATACTGCAACTTTCACAAATGAAGCGGGCACAAAACCGCCGATTGTCGTCACTTACAATCTATCTTGTTAAAAAAGTTTCAGGACGACGAGATTAACACTAACAGAAGCATATACAACGATCGAAGACGAGGTGGAAACTCATGGCACAACTCAACCACAAAGGACAAAGCTCACTAGGTCAGCACAGTCCGTTAAAAGAGTTCACATACCAGCGACGACATGGCACCCCCCACTCGAATTCGAGATTGTAGTCCGGATGACCGAGCCACAAAGGGATTATTACCAAGAAGATGAGTCAACGTGATCATGGGTTGCTTAACTTCTTGCAACAAATCTATAAGATCTATCCAAAACTTCGAGCGATGAGCTGTCACTGCACAAAAAGAACAAACTGACATCACACCGACCTCCCAACCGCTTGAGTTCAGGGGCGCCAACCTGAAAGGACTTAGTCAACCTCACAACGACTTTCTAGTCATCGAGCTGATCATAGCGAACACGGAGGTAGCTAGAATACTTATCGATACAGGTAGCTCGGTGGACATCATTTTTAAAAGAACGCTCAATAACATGGGAATCAGTGCTGACTTAATCAAGGACGGTAGCAAAACACTCACATGTTTTAGTGGAGAAACCGTTTCTTCTGCCGGAACGGTCAAGTTTCCTGTTCCAGAGGGTCCACCCAAATGGTCAAATTCGTTATAATGGAACAGGACTTGGCGTTCAATGTAATCCTAGGTACACCATGGCTTTACTCCATGAAAGCAGCAGTGTCGACCTATCACCAATGCATCAAATTCCCAACAGATAGGGGAACATGGACGATTAGAGGAAATCAGCACGTAGTCCGGACCTGTTTTCTAACGGAGCACCGTACGCGAACTCTGCAGGTGTAGGATAAAACCACAAGCCCTCTGCCGATCTATAACTCCACAACGGAGCTTGGCAAAGTCGAATAAATCAGCATTCACACCGAGCACTCGAACTGAAATACAGGAATTGGGAAAGAGCTGGATGAAAATATTAAAGCCAAACTGATCGAACTACTAAAGAAGAACGTCAGCACTTTCGCCTGGACCATGGAAGACATGAAGGGAATCGACCCTTCAATTACCTGTCACGAGCTAAATGTGGACCCGAGCTACAAACTAATAAAGCAAAAACACCGCAAGCTAGGAACATAACGCTCTCAAGCAGTCAATGACGAGGTAGAAAAACTCCTAGACGCTGACTCAATCGCTGAAGTGAAATACCCAGAGCGGCTAGCCAACCCGATCGTCGTTAAGAAGAAGAATGGCAAGTGGCGTGTATGCGTCGACTTCAGCGACCTCAATAAGGCGTGTCCCAAGGACAGTTTCCCTTTTCCCCACATCGATAGACTGGAGCCATAACAGGCAACGAGCTCCTGTCTTTTATGGATGCCTTTTCAGGGTATAACCAGATCATGATGCATCACGCATATCGAGGAAAAACGACCTTTATCACAGACAGGGGGATCTACTGCTACAAGGTAATGCCCTTCGGACTTAAAAAATGCAGGAGCAACCTACCAACGCCTGGTGAACAAAATGTTCACCAGTGATATCGGCAGGTCTATGGAAGTTAATATTGATGATATGCTGGTTAAATCCTCCGAGGCCAATGATCACATCCAACACCTGGAGAAGTGCTTCGAAACGCTCAACCTCTATGGAATGAAACTCAACCCGGCCAAGTGTACCTTCGGAGTCACATCTGGTGAATTATTAGGGTACATCATAACTAAAAGAGGGATTGAAGCAAACCCCAAGCAAATAGGAGCCATCCTAACTCTACCAGCACCATGAACGAAAAAGGAAGTACAAAATCTTACAGGACGTATCGTCGCGCTGAACAGATTCATCTCTCGGTCTACTGATAAGAGCTTATCTTTCTACCAAATCCTCAAAGGAAACAAGTGTTTTAAGTGGGATCACAAGTGACAGGTCGCATTCAACAAGATCAAATCATACTTAACGACGCCCCTTGTACTTGTTAAACCAGAGGACGGCAAGATCCTCTACCTGTACGTCGCAGTCTCCGAGGTAGCCGTCAGTGGCCTCCTCATAAAGGAAAACCAAGGAGAGCAAAAACTGATCTTCTACGTCAGCAAGTCGCTCAACGACGCCAAGACACGGTACCCACCCATTGAAAAGATAGCCCTGGCAGTAGTATCCGCAGATCGGAAATTACGACCTTACTTCTAGTCACATATCGTCGTTATGCTCAGCAACCAGTCACTCTGCAATATCCTTCATAGCACAAGCCAGTCCGGCAGATTAACCAAATGGACAGTTGAGCTCAGCGAATACGACGTGGAGTATCAAAATCAAACATGTTCGAAGTCCCAGGTTCTTGCAGATTTCATAGCCAAAATCCCACCTTAAGCAAATACCACACCTCCACCAGATATATGGAACCTTTATGTCGATGGATCAAGAAGGAAACAAAGGTTAGGTGCACGTGTCCGACTCGAATCACCCACTGGAGAAGTACTTGAACAGGCTTTCAAGTTCAAATTTGAAGCGTCCAACAACGAGGCAGAGTACGAAGCGTTGTTAGCAGGGCTACGACTCGCCAAGACCCTTGGCGCTTTACGCATACATGCCTTCTGCGACTCTCAACTCGTCACCAGCCAATTCAGTGGAGAATATGCCGCGAAGAACGACCAGATGCTACATTGCCACCAAATGGTTCAAGAGAAAGCAAGTGAGTTCAAAGGGTTCGAGCTTACCAAAATTCCTAGGAACGAGAACCAGCTCGCCGATTCATTGGCCAACATGGCATCCCCCAACAAGCTTGAATTGAGACGAACCATCCCTATGGAGTACATAACCTCACCAAGCATCACCACCATGATGGCTAACGCCATCGACGACCTAATCTCCTTTGAACAAGAACAAGGCCAGCAAGGAAAACCCGACTGGCGCACCGAGATAAGAGATTACATTATTGCAGGAAAAGAACCCGAAGACAAATGGGCAGCACGGCGACTTCGAGTCAAAGTAGCGAGATACACCATCGCTGACGGACAGCTGTACAAATGATCCACTTCTGAAATCCTACTACGGTGTATCAACGGAGACGATGTCCAGCAAGTCCTTGTCGAACTCCATGAAGGAGCTGGTGGAAGTCATTCTAGCGAGCGTTACCTAGCTTTACGTATAAAGAAGCACGGACACTATTAGCCAACGATGCTGTAGGATAGCCAGGAGTTCACCAAACGATGTGAGATGTCCATACGAAGTGTCCAAGATAGTCAAACCTGGAGTATACGAACTAAAAGCCAAAGAAGAAACACCGATCTTGAACTCCTGGAATGCCACCAAACTTAAGAGATTTTATTCTTAGGTTCCTTTGTACTGTGAACTACGACCTGGCTTGATCCCTGTTATCAGGGTACGTAGGTAACCCACTGGATGCAGCTATTTTAATTAATAAAAATTATTTTGACCACAAATTCAACGATCTCCAACTCAGTCTCGGCGCCCTTTATAGTATTAACATACCTAACTGCACCAACTATACCTTTACAAAAACAAACCTCGAAAAACTATAAACAAAAGCTAAGCTATAACTCGCACATACCCTACGCTCAGATGGGGATGTCAGCGAGATCAAAGTTTTCTCGTTATGGCTCCAAAGACCATTAACAAAGCCGAGATCCGTCTCGCGTACTCCTAAAGATGAGTACTGAACACGTGCAAAGTTACAATGTTTGAGCTTAAGTCTGCATTTAAAAAGCCAAGCTCTGACTCGCGTACTCCTAAAGACGAGTATTGGGCGTACTCCTAAAGATGAGTACTGAACACGTGCAAAGTTACAACGTTCGAGCATAAGTCTCACCTAAAAATCCGAGTTCCGACTCGCATACTCTGACCGAGAGTATTGACAAAACTAAATTTTTTGTCGATAGATCACTTGTCAGAAGGGATGATCTGTAGGTCGCCTCTTTCCGGCTTTTGATCGGGTGGATGTTCAGTTTGCACACAGACTAGAGAAACATTCATTTTTACCTTAGCCGCTTATTTTTACAATATTAAAGAGCCGAACTCTGGTTCACAACCAACTGACATAACACGAGATCAAGGTTTTCTTAATGAACTATCAACCAAGATAGGCACATTCATCGAATTAGCAATGCAAAACACAATAAAGGGTAAAATTCACCGAACTGCGGCTCTATTTCCATTATCAAAAGATACCAACATAACAAGTTTCATAACGTAAACAACAACGATCTAATAGATAGACGAACCAGAAAATATATCCCCTCCTAAAAAACGATAACTGGACCGCCGATAAACAAGGCAGATCCTAATCCTAAGAAAAACATCAACCTACCCCAAAGGAATACAAGAGGTACAAGGAAGGCTAGCCCCAATCTTAAGAAAAATGTGAAAGCTGCCCCAAAGGAACAGCTACACCCTTGGCGTCGCTGGAGTAGCAGGTTGCGCCTTGGCAGAAGCATCGGGACCTCCTGGAGCAGATCGAATTAGATTCAAACCATGCTCGTTAAACAGAGGTCGGAAGACAAAGTTTTCAGGTGTCACATCAGTTATGTCTAACTCTTCGTATTGCACCTTGTACTCCGCTACATCTGCTTCAAGCTTTGCCATCAGCTCGGCAGGCACTACTCCGCCTTCTACCACTGATCCGAACATAATCCAAAGTCCCTTTGGCTTGAGAGTAGGACTGGATGATAGTATCGTCCTTGTCTTGGTCCTCCACGTGACGCTGAAGCTTCTAGAGTTTTGTTGCACACTCAACCGGAGTCTCTCGCCACGTTAGCACGACTTGTGAAACTCGAGAGATTCAGAGCCTTTTCATTCGCTCTCATGCAATTTCTCAAGGGCAGTATAAGCCTCTCGTAGCTCAAAGAAGTTGGCGCCCGTTTGGTCTAGGATGGCTTGCTGATTGACAATTTCTGTCACGGGAACCCCGTAGGTGTTTTCAAGCTCAGCCCTCAGAGCGGCAAGGTCATTGGTAGCAGATGCCGCGGTTTCACTTAGCATCCTCTTCATGGCAGCTACCTGGGTTGTCAGCTGTTTAATCACCTCTTCTTGCTTGTTCAGTTTCAACCGATCTTTGGCGAGGCGCTTCTTGCCTTGGTCAACCAGCTTCGACAGCCTGACCAGCTTCGACAGCCTGACCAGCTCATCCTCATTACCAGACAAGGCTCAGAGCTTAATATCATAAAAGGAGACGAGCTCATTAGTCGTCACCAAAGTCTCCACATCAAGCAAATAGAGAAGTTAGAACTTGTATGATTTTACCAGCAAGAAAGACAGAAGGATGAGGATCTACCTGGCAAGCTTGCCGAGATAAAGCTTCATAAACCTCAGGTGCCATCAGCCGATCCACTGTAGGAATGATCAAACCATTGGCTTCGAGGTGGTTCACCAAACCCGCGCATGCCTGCCTATCTTGCGAGAACAGCATGCCTTTATGCGGGAAGGAGAATGTCCAACTCGCTCGCGAGTTGTTCTACCTCTCTGATTGGGAGCTTCCTCCCTCGATATCTTGAAGATTCGCAGCTTTATCCTCCTCCTCCTTCTTCTCTTCCTCATCCTCATCTTCACCACCTACTTCAAGAAGATGAGGAAGCTCTTGAGCAAATGTCTCTAAACTGCCATCTATGGGCTCTATGTCCCCAGTCATCTCTCCCAGGAGTTCCACTAGTAGGAGCAGGCGGTGGAACAGATGGATCGGTAACAAGGAATTCCTCAGCAGGAACTTCCTGTTGCTGCTGAGGAGCATTTTCTTGTTGTTGGTGTTCTCCAGTAGGAACACTCTCATTTACTGTTTGTCCCTCAACAAGGACCTCTTCTTTCAAGCTTTGCTCTTCAGTTGGAACAATAGCTGAACTCGGCCCTCCCGCCATGTCAATTACCACCACCTCGCGAGACTCACGATCCTATTTGGATCGGCGCCTCTTCCTAGTTACTAGAGCAGGGCAGGGATCTTCGCTACCCGCAGAGCCAGAGATCTTCTCTTGTTTCCTCTTCGAGCCAGAAGCCGATTTACTTAGCTTGGCAGCATAATCGACTATTGGTTTTGGACGTCCCACCCTTTTGATTTTCTTAACAGGGCATATATTGAGATCCCAGCTGGCTACAAAATGACAAGTCACGGTTAGGCGAATATTCCCCCAAATAAGTAATGGATACCTGTGTAACCTTACCCGAATTAATAAACGGGATGCTTTGTTGGATACGTCCGAGGTCGATTTGATTAATATGATAGGTTCCTGCCTCCCGAAACCTCGCAACGTCTTCAAAAAAGTTTGGCGGAAAGGGACCAGTGTTCAAATGCAGATATGCAGATAACAACAAAAGCTGAGTTAGATTCATCCAAATTTTACAGGTGTCAGCTCGACGGTCCTAGGTGGTATCTACCGAAGGTTTCTTCCCACTTCCTCTTCAGGATTCTTCCTACGTCGCCGATGGACTCTGGGACGACCTTCAAAAAGAAATATCTTGTTTTCCAACCATGGATCTTGTCTCCTGCACCTACAGTTATCAACTTGTACTTAGGTTTAAAGTTGATGTAGACAAAGCCCGTGTTCAACCTCGTCCTCTTCTGCACTATCGGGTTGATTGAAGACATGTTTTCCAGGTACCTGACGCCGAGCTCCACTCCGAACTCGTTAGCATGAGACATTAGAGCTATCATGTGCCTAATTGAAGGAGAAGATAGCTATGAAATGGCGGTCTCGCGCAATACAAGATCAGCAACTTCGGCAGGGGGAGCCAAACATGGCACATCCTGAAAAGGGATTCATATAGGCATACATAACCTTGGGGACAGTCCCAATGTCGTTCATGTGATTTGGGAATCAGAAACGGGATCCCGTTAAAAAAGGGGAAGTCTTGGACGAGTTCCCGAATCGTTTTCTTCGAACACTTAGTAGGCGCGAGACCTGTCAGTTTGTCGTCCGGAAGAACCCAATTCCCTCGAGGAGCTCGTTCTTTAACAGCTACCTCTAGGTCGGTGACGCTCAGATCTTTGCGAGAAGCTAAAGACTCAATAGGGTTTACACGATAGGTGGACATAGTTTAAAATCAAGCAAGTCACCGAGCTATTACTGATACACCGCCGAGCTGAAAATTCTAGAGAGAGAAAGAAGAGATAATGAATAGCGATTCTACCTGTGGAGAAAATTCTGAAAAAGTGAAGTATGAGAATGAAGGTGTGAAGGGGTATTTATACCTTGAAAGACGACGGTTACCGAGAAATAAAATCATTGCGTGTGGGAATCTGTAACGGTGTGACGTTCTAGCTTCCCCTACAAAAACGATTCGCAAAAGGCTACGAAGCATTAAATGCACTTCAGCCGAGATGAACTTTTAACTATGAGAGCTCGATCGACGACATGTTACACTATCGCCGACCTGGGGGGGACTAACTGTTAATACCAGGTGTAGCACCTGCCCAAAAGTCCATTTCGACTGAAGGCCCAGATGGGCACCGACCTGAAGGAGCAAAGGGGGATGTAGAAGGCCAAAACCTAGGTGGGCCGATCTGATGAGCTGGGCTTTCCAGCTTGAGGCCCATTAGGTTAATTCATGTAATTAGGGTTTTAAACATGTATTTCTAGTATAAATACCCATGTAATTACTCCAAAAGATATATAAAATTCTTCTTAAAATTACTCTAGCCTTTTACCCACAAGATCAAAGACCTAACCTAATTGTTAAGTCTTGATTCAACAGAATGCTATTTAATATCACAAGTTAAGGTCACTAGTCCTTTTGTCTGCTTAGTCAAGTTAGTCTAGTCCATCAAGTCTATTTAATCTTCATTTTTTAAAAAAAATGGTTTATATTGCGAAAATCGCATACAAAAATCTCCACCATATCACGTTCTGATCATTTTTAACTTTCACATAAACCTATTAACATTTTTAACTCTCAATTAACTAAAAATCGCATAAAAACCCTTAAGATGGCAGCTGTCAGCACGACGTCTTTTCCGCCGTTTTTTTTTATCGAAACAGCTAATTTCGTTTTTTTGTGCAAAAAACTTGATTTTTTAATAAAAGATTCAAAAAATCATTAAAAATCATAAAAATTTCAAAAAATTATAAAAATAAATTCAAAAAGCCTATAAAATATAATTAATTCATAAGTTTAATTAAAAACTAGAAATATTATATTAAAAAATTTCTGAAATATTATAAAAAATCATGAAAAACCATAAAAATTTCAAAAAATCATAAAAAAAATTAAATATAAAAAGTTATAAAAAAAACTCTAAGAAGCCAAAAAAATAATTCATCAATTTAATTTTTGAGAAGTGGGTGGGTGAGACAAAATTCCAAAAAATCTACTGTATAACCATGTAAATAGATAAATTTTTATAATAATTTANAGTCTATTTGGTGGATTATTTTTGTGGGGGGGGGGGGGGGGGGGGGGGGGTTTGAGACAAAATTCCAAAAACCTACTGTATAACCATGTAAATAGATAATTTTGAGAAGTGGGTGGGTGAGACAAAATTCTGAATCATGAGACCAAATTGATGAAAGAGTGATGTTCTACATCCCTATATATATTAGCAAAATTAAAGTTGGAAGAATTTTTTTATTTCTTCACTAAAATCGACTATATATGAATTTAGTTTTTTAAAAATTAAATTGATGAATTATTTTACTTTTAGAATTTTGAAGTTTTTTTATAATTTTCTTTAATTTTTATTATTTTTATAATTTTTTAAAAAAAATGTTTATGATTTTCTGGAATTTTTATGATTTTTTATAATTTTCTGAAATTTTTTATTATAATATATTTAGTTTTTAATTAAATTTATGAATATTTATTTTGTAGGTTTTTTGAATTTATTTTTTATAATTTTTTAATTAGAAAATTAGTTTTTCTGCTCAAAAAAACGGAGTTACTGTTCCTTAGAAAAAAAACGGCGGAAAAGACGGCGTGTTGACGGCTGCCATTTTCAGGGTTTTTCATGCGTTTTTTGAAAATTTGAGGGTTTAAAATGCTAGTGATTTTATATCAAACTTAAAAATGTTAGAACGTGATATTGTGGAGGTTTTTTATGCGATTTTTCCGATTTATATTCACGTGAAGATTATTAGAACCAAATTCTCGAATATGAATATTACCAAGTTTTTGACGAATTAAAGGTGAAGACGTTTACCGAAATAACCAATTATAAATGTACATGAATCTTTGTAATGGGCACTATTTACTTGTCAAATTTTATTTTAATTTGAAGAGAAAATAGAGATATAAATTTAGTAATTTAAAACATGGAAAAACAATTAAAAAATTGTTGACTACGTGGGACTTGTGTATCTCCTCCCCCATTAGAAGTTAGAAGTTGGAGAAATGTAGTAATCTTCCATGATTACACCCTTTTTTTATTATACTTCAATAATAAAAAGGTCGATAATTTAAGTCTCCTCAAAACTTTCATATCACCTACACTCTATACAAAGTTTAAGTCTCAATCCAAAATAACACGAAATAAAACTTACAAACTATTTTCCCGCAAATTCAAAATTTTATATCCAAAACCACACAAAACATGATTTATGTTAAAATAATGTTTAAAAATTACTAAACAAACATTAAAACAATATTATATTATCAAAAGTGGAAAAAAAAAACTAAAAATAAATTTGTCAAAATTACAAAAAAAAAATTAAATTTATTTAAAATTCAGATTTAAAAAAAATATATCAAAAAATAAAAAAGTTTCCAAAATATATCAAGAAAAGTCCACAAAAAAATAATTTTAAATTTTAAAAATTTATTAAAAATTATAAAAGATTCACAAAGGAAAATAAATCAAGAAAAATGAATCAATTTTTTTAATTTTAATTGATTTATTTTGGAATTTTGGGAATTTCTATAAAAAAAAATTCAATTTTTAAAATTTCAAAGAGTTTCTTAAACATTATTTTTTCTGTGTTTTTCTTGACATATTTTTGGAATTTTTTATCTACATATTATATGAATTTTAAAACTTAATTTTTAATAAAATTTACAGAATTGTTTGAAATTTTTTACAAAAGCTTTTTAGAGTTTTTTATTTTTCACTGTCTAAAAAATTAACATGTTTTGTAACTTTTTGTTTTTGTATTTTTCTTTGATTTATTTTAGAATTCTTGGATTTTTTTAAATTTTTATAATTTTTTGATGGTTTAGTGTTGGTTTAGTAATTTTTGGGGGGTAAAATGTTATATTGATTATACGAAAAAATGTAATATTTTCAAGGTTTTTAGAACTTGATTAAAACGAAGAAACGTTTAGGTGTTGGACAGTGATCAAAGGTGCCTCATTAAAACATGTCGCTAGAAAACCCAATGGGATAAAACTAGCAACAGAAAAAAGAGTACAGCCTTTGAACACAACCTAAAAGCAAAGAAAGAGAGAAAGGAAGCATAACATGCTGGTCAAGTTGGTGCTGAGAAGAGCTAGACTTGGTGAAAAGATGTCAATATGTTGTCTAGCTGATGGAGAGGGTGGTCCACGATGTATCGGAGGCTGGTGATGCGGTCTGATATGCGACGAGTAACCTGGTGCGTGATGAAAACGATTGTGCGTTGAAGGTTGTTGTGATTTCGTGAGTTCCTTTCGCGCCATAGATGGTAGATTGCGGCTTGGAAACACAGCTTGAGTAAGACTGCATCGAGGGAAGATAACGTACAGAGACGAATTGAGGCGAGAGTTCTGGTCCAATCTGGCGTAGTGCACATGCGAAGAATGGGTGTTGTTAGCTCGGACCAAATCGTGAAGCTAAAAGGGCAGACGAAGAAAATGTGATCACGAGTCTTGTCTGGCTCTCCACATAAGGAACACGGTGTTTCGTTTTCCCAACGACTCATCCTCGAACCTGTTGGTAACCTGTCAAGAACTGCCAACCAAGAGACAAACGCATAACCAGATAGAAGTAAACCACATTTTTATAGGGTGAGAAGTACTTAGCTGCTTCCATGTATAAGAGGAGGAGAAAGTCAGTATGAATAGGTCATTACTGTGACGCCATAGCACCGCATCTTGACTAGAGACTGAGGAGGGAGGTTGTAACTGACCAGTTGCTCACGAAGGTCACGTAAGGCGGGGACTTGCGATCGACGGATGCTCCATATGTTACTAGTAGTAGCATCTGCTACTTTGGCGTGTCGTGGAATGCCAAATTCCCAAATGCCAACATCTCTGTGTGCATTATCAGAGGTCCAAGAGAAGACCAATCCTCAAACAAGAAAGAGGTGTTGCGGCCATGACCTATGTTATACCGGAGGAACTGAGCTGCTAGGGGACAAATCTTTAGTAATTTTTCCCATATCCATGAGCCACAGGAATTGTTTGGAAGGCCCTATAATATTGATCCACGAACGAGGTAGTACTTTGTCAAGGCTGCCCATAATGAACTTGTATCTGCAACTAAACGCCAAATGAGAGCAAGAGAAAAACAACAAGTGAAGTATCCTCAAGATTGCGAATACCAAGACCCCCTGCGTGTTTCAGATTACAAACGTCATGCCAAGCTACCTTGGCCATGTGATGTGATGATGGTGAGCCAGATAATAAGAAGTTGCTGCAGAGGCTATTGATCTCACGAATACAAAATTTGGGCAAGCAAAAAGCAAACTACCAAAAATTTACCGTACTGACAACCACCGGGTTTTTTTTTGCAACATGCCAGCGTAAGATAAGAATTTTTTGGCCCAAGAAGTCATACTGCTTCGAATACAGTCTAATAAGGGTGTGCAGCCAGCTCGAGTGAGCCCCTTTGTTTTCAAAGGTAAACCCAGGTAGCGGATTGGTAGTGACTCTTGCCATATCCTGAGACTTTGCACTCTTACCGTGAGATCCTGACTCGGGTTACCTGTGTGGAAAATTGAGGATTTTTGCACATTGACCTGCAATCCCGAAGCTTTGCCAAACACATCCAGAATTTGAAGGATACCCGTGATTGAAGATGGTTTCCTATTAATGAAGACCAGGATATCGTCAGCAAAACATAGGTGAGTTAGACCAATGTCGCGACAATGCGAATGATAGCTGAAAGTACCCATTACCGTACTTGCATTCAAGAGCTTGGACAACACATTTCTAGCTATTACATAGAGATCTGGCGAGAGTGCACAACCTTGGCGAATCCTACGGCCACTTGGAAAATAGCCAGCAAGTTCTCCGTTGACAGACACTGTAAAAGTAGTTGTAGAGATGCATAGATGTATCCAATGGCTAAACTGTGTCGGCAGATGCATAACCTGTAAAAAGAAAGAATGAAGTCCCAGTTAATAGTTTCAAAAGCCTTTGAGATATCAAGTTTGAAAGTACAGCAAGGGGGAAGAGATTGTTTGTGATAATCCTTAACGAGCTCATTGGCAAGCATGATATTTTCAAGGAGAAGACGACCCTTGACGAAATCACTCTGATTGGGCTCTATAGCCTCCAGTAGTAAGAGCTTCAATCGATTAGCTAACATCTTTGATATGACCTTGTAAATAATATTATAGTAAGAGATTGGTCGGTCACACTACAAGAAAAAGTAGTATTGATAGCACTCCACGATAGCGCGAATTACTGG
>OVBE01009115.1:0-16399 GCA_900406425.1 Iberis pinnata | reverse complement strand
GACCTTCGAGATCATCACTCACTTCCACTCTTTGCTTCCAAGCCGTGGATAATAATGGGTGATTTTAACGAAACACAATCCTTATCTGAACATTCTGGTTTCTCAACCTATACAATATGAATGAGATCTTTTTAGAGCCTTCTTGCGGATTGTGCATCTGATCTTGCTTTCCGTGGACCACTTTTCACATGGACTAATAGGTGCGATGAAGATCCAA
Organism: Iberis pinnata; assembly: GCA_900406425.1. Lineage (NCBI taxonomy): Eukaryota > Viridiplantae > Streptophyta > Magnoliopsida > Brassicales > Brassicaceae > Iberis > Iberis pinnata. The sequence continues at coordinate 16,182 of OVBE01009115.1, read as the reverse complement.
TCTGTAAAAAATTGGATCGGGCTTTGATTTCTCCTCTGTGGCTAACAACTCACCCACACTCCTCTGCTTGTTTTGAACTAGCAGGCTACTCCGACCATGCTCGCTGCACTGTTACACTGGCTGGAGAAATTGAAGGCCCCAAGAAGCCATTTAAATTTCTCAATCTGCTCACATCCCATGAGGACTTCCTCCCTATTGTCCACTCTAGTTGGATTGCTTCTGCTCCTATATTCTCCTCTAGGAAGTCTCTGTTCTTGCTGCATAAGAAGCTAAAGTCACTAAAGTCTTCGATGAGATTCCTCAATCGCACAAAGTTGGGAAATTTACCTTTGTAGGCTCAAGCTGCTCTCAACCATTTGACTGCTTGTCAAACTATTTCTCTACAGAACCCAACACAGGCACACTTTGAAGCTGAATCTGCAGCCTTAGCGAAATGGCACCATGTCTCTGCTCTCGAAGAATCTTTCTTAAGACAGAAATCCAAAATATGTTGGCTGCGATTAGGAGATAAGAATAACAAATTCTTCCATTATACCTCCAAAGCTAGAACTTCTCATAATGCCATTCGCCAAATTCAGCTTTTCTCTGGTGAAAAAGTGACAGCTCTCTCTGAGATTAAATACACTGCGGTTACATGGTTTCAGAACTTTATTCAACACAAGCCCTCAGACTATCTGGTATATCTATTCCTGAACTTCAGAACCTGCTCCCTTACCGATGTTCAACTGATTTAAAGCAACAACTCAGTAGTGCTATTACTCCTTCTGAGATAAGGTCTGTTTTGCTCTCTCTACCAAATAACAAAAGTCCAGGGCCTGATGGGTTTACCAAGGAATTCTTCACCAAAGCTTGGCCAATTGCCGGTTCAGATTTCACAGCGGCTGTACTATCATTTTTCCACAATGGCTTTCTACCTCACTGCACCAATTCCACAATCCTTGCTCTTGTTCCGAAGTCAGAGGATACTAAGGCTATCTCGGAGTACCGACCAATATCATGTTGTAACTTGGTATATAAGGTCATATCGAAACTTCTTGCAATCGCTTGAAACTAGTGCTGCCCCATTTCATCAAGCCAAATCAAACTGCCTTTGTCAAAGGAAGATTATTGCTTGAAAACATCTTGCTGGCTATGGAGTTAGTCACGGGTTATCAGAAGGTCAGCAACACTCCTCGATGTACTTTGAAAATAGATTTGGCCAAGGCATTTGATTCTCTGCAATGGGATTTTCTGCTCAACATACTTCACGCCATTGACATACCTGAGCCCTTTATCAAAAGGATTTCTTCTTGCATCTCCACAGCTTGGTTCTCGGTTCAAGTTAATGGAGAGTTATCTGGTTTTTTTAAGAGTGAAAGGGGGCTGCGCCAAGGTTGTCCTTTGTCCCCATATCTCTTTGTCATTGGTATGAATGTTCTTTCGACTCTACTTGATAATGCTGCGCTATCACAGAGAATTTATTTTCATCCAAAGTGTGAAGCAACCTGCATAACCCACTTATGTTTTGCTGATGATTTGCTCGTGTTTACTGATGGTTCCTCATCGTCTATGCAAGAGATCCTGCATATGTTTTCATTATTTGCAAGAATTTCCGGACTGCAAATCAATCTTACAAAGTCTCACCTTTTTACATCGGGCATCTCTGCCGTGGAGCAGCAGAACATTGTTGCTCAGTTTAATATTCCTCCCGGCACATTGCCTATGAGGTACATGGGCTTACCGTTAACATCTAAGCGACTAAGCACTGCCGATTACCTGCCATCGATTGATCGAATTCGTCAGAGATTACAAGGCTGGTCAGTCCGATTTCTCTCCTTTGTGGGTCGCCTCCAGCTCTTATCCTCTATTATCCATAGTATAACTAACTTCTGGTGTTCGGTATTCCAATTACCTATGGAGTGTATTCATGATATTGAAAAACTAATGGCTGCTTTCTTATGGGCTGGTCCATCTCTTAGCACATCTAAGGCTAAGGTAGCTTGGAGTGATCTCTGTTACCCAAAATCTGAGGGTGGTTTAGGCTTCCACAAGTTATCTCTGGCAAATCAAGTTTTTGGTCTGAAGCTTATCTCGCGAATTCTTTCTGAAAATGATTCTCTCTGGGTTGATTGGGTTAAGGAATTCTTAATTCGCCAAGGCTGCTTCTGGTCAGCTTCAGAAGGTCAAGGCTCTTGGGTATGGAAAAATAGTCTTAAGCTTCGAGATCTAGCTTTCAGAATCACAAAAAATCGGCTAGGAAATGGAACAAATACCTCTTTCTGGTACGACAATTGGTCATCTCTTGGGCGACTTATTGATGTAGTAGGCTTTAGAGGGTTTCGTGCTTTAGGTATTCCGGCTAACTCGACTGTCGCTGAGGCCAGTCTCTCTGGGTGGTGTTTCCGGCGACAACGGCATCAGCCTCTTATCTACCTTGTTGACTTCTTACAGCAACGACATGTCCCGAGCCCAACTGACCCACCTGATCAAATCCTATGGAAGAAGACTAATGATGATTTTGCTGATTCTTTCAGCTACAATTCAGTATGGAATCTTCTAAGACCAACAAAACAGAGTGTTCATTGGGCACGGTTTATTTGGTTTACTTATTCCATTCCAAAGCACTCTTTTGTTTCATGGTTGGCTATACTCAATCGTCTAGCTACTGGAGACAGAATTTCCAATTGGAATAGCAATGCTTCTATCAGCTGCATCTTTTGCCATCATCCCTATGAAGACCGTCAACATCTTTTCTTTGACTGTGTCTTCTCCTCGGCTGTTTGGAAGAAGGCAGTTGGGTCACTTCTCTGTCCCTTTTCCTCTGACTGGCAGTCGATTACCTCCTCCCTAAACTCCTCAGGCTCGCCACGATCAACCACACTGCTTCTACGGTTGGTCTTTCAGAGCTCTATTCATCATCTATGGAGGGAACGGAATCTCCGCAGGCATGGGGAAGCTCCTCGACCTTTCTCAACAGTGGCTTACCTAATCGAGCTCTCCACTAAAGACAAGATTAGCTCCCTACGAGTTAATGGTATCTTACCCCTACCAAATCTTCTCCAACTATGGTTTAGCACTAGATCTTAGTTATTCTTTTATTCTTTTAATGAAATTCTCAGCTATTGAAACCCATTTGTATTAAGTTTTTTGGAGGAAATAAAGTATTACATTCCAACAAAAAAAAGGTTTAACAGAAACATGGGAATTTTTTTTTTTTTTACTTTTTCATCGATTTACGGTATAAACAGTTCCCACAAGCTACTCTGTTTTTTCACCGGTCCAGATCCGTTTAACACTTTTCAATTCAACGGCTGTAATTCTATTAAGCTAGACCCATGATGTCTTTGCATTTTACGTGTTTTAAGAAGTCATTTATCATCTTTTTAATTTCATTTAGGTGTCAACATGTTGCATTCATAGGTCTTTCCTAATAAGTTTGCATTTTTAGGTAGTTTTGCATTTGCATTCGCATACATGTGCATTTTAAAGATATTTCAGGAATTTAGGGAGTTATTGGAACATCGTTGCAAATTTGGAGAAGTAGAAGGAAGAGCCAACTCCAATCCTGACTCGACCAGACGGACAAACCCGACACGACCAGAACATGATGGACTTTGCGAGCCCGACACCACCTCGATCTGACTCGAAGAAACCGACTCGGCACCCAAATTTACCCGACTCGATCTCGAATCTGACCTTATCTCGAGCTTGACCTTTTCTTCACAGATCAAGCTGAACCACATGAACTTTTTAATCATTTGTCTTTTCGTGGTTTACGGTTTTCCTACACCACTATATAAGCCCTAAACACGCCTCCATTTAAACTTATGCCTTTTTAAGCTTTATTTTATGTTCTTCTTTTAGGTGTTTCTCTCTTTTTTTCTTTTGAATGTTATTGTTGATCAAACCAATATCTTTCATTTAATCAAGTTTATGTTCATGATTTATTATGATTTATGTTTGTTTTAGTTTAAGAGTCATGAATATCAGGTGCATGATGATCTTTCATTTCATTTTCTGGTTTTGATCACTGATTTCTAGGTTTTTGGTAACTGTTGTTCTTGCTACTCTTGATCATCATCAGCTGGGTTTCTGATCTTCTTGTTCTTTCCGTTCTTCGAAGTTTGATCTTTGATCCTGATGATTTGCTTTGTAGTTTCATTTTCTGAGTTTTCTGATTTTGTGATCATTATGGGTAGTGAGTAGTTCACAGGTTTAAAAGTATGTGGTAGATTAATGATAAATCATTGAATCTCCTAGATGTTTAAGCTTGATTGTCCATTTTCCCTTCTATTTCATTGTTCTTAATGTCTATTTCTCTCTATCAACTGAAATTTTATCTTAGACATTTCCACACCCAAAATGTGTTTGATGATATGTCTAAACAAGGTGATTTCAGATATATACATACCTAACCCAAGAGATTGGTTGTTTAGGGTGTTTATTGACTTGAACATATTGTTCTTTGATGCCTTCTAGGTAGTGTTCCGTTAACGAGAGTTATGTATGGATATTACTTAGTTTGAGATCATCTATCAAGAGATTGAATTTGATTGTTTCTGAATCTACACCAAGGAGGATCACTGATCAATTACCCCTATCCTCAGGAATTGTTTCCTTTGACTGAATTTTAGTACTATTTTCTCTTTGCTGATTCGTTTACTTGCTGATTACACTTTAGCCTTTGAATGATGCATGATAGTTCTTAAATTATGTGTTTTTACTTCCAGTTTGTTCTTTTTGTGCAGGACTATTAGTTAACCTCTTTTTATTTACTTGGCTTGAATTTGTAGATCTGATTGTATCTAGAGTTATTAATAACTTCACCTGATTGGATTGACACCTATTACACTGCAATGACATGATAGTATAATAGGAATTGAACCAGTAGAAAAAATCTTACTATCAATTTGGCTCCGTTGTCGGGAATCCTTCGAGAACCGTCTCACGGTCAATAAAATTAAAACAGGAAGTCAAACTTAGTGACTTTAAACAAATTCACTTGGGAGGAATTTCCATGTCTATCTTTGTATATACAATTTTTCTTTTAAATTCATGTTTAGTTTTTCTTTTAAGGCATTTAATTTTTTGTTTTGTTTTGGGTGTTTTAGGTACCATTGATCAATTTTTGGACACTTGTCATAGTGAAAATAGGAACAAGTTTCTGAGCAAGCCTAAACATTTTGACATTCTTGGTCAAGCCCCAAGAAAGAATTTGATTGAGTCGGGCCAGGAATAAGATCTTCTCGAGGTCGACGAAGTTCTTTTGATCGAGTCCAACAACACTTGATTGAGCCGGAGAAATTTTAGCCTGAGTCCAAAACATTTTTTTTTTGTCGAGCCAGAAAAGGTTTCTTGGTCGATCTGACTCGATCAACACTGTGCAACAGACTCGATCAACACGAATAACTTACCAATATCCTTCACATCAAGCCGCGGTCAAGCTATCTTAAGGCCACTCGATCAAAATACCAAGAACTCAACACGATCAACTTGGGAAATAAGTCCACTCGTACACATCAACTCATTGTCTCCCCACTTGGCTAACACTCCATTAATGATCAATACTTTATCCTAACACTCATAACCCACACAACATGGAGACAAAGGAGTGTCATCTCCTACTTTCCACAAAATTCCACCACTTTACTTCAACTCCACAAAATTTTTCAAAACTTGAATGATTACTCCAAGGATAACACCTCCTCCACATGTTATCAACTCCTCATCTCCACCACAAGCATCAACTTTGCACCACCTCCACATACAATTTTCGACCCAATGTCTACTTAAGGGAGTTCAACCCATACTTCTCTTCTACTCTCATATTTTCCATCACTCTCATACTTGCAATTACTCTCATAAAACCTTTGCTCAAACACTCTCAACATCTTTGGTGTTTTACTCGATTTTCCTGAAGTTTCAAGAATTCTACAAATTTTCACCAAGCTTTTAACAATCATAAAACTCGTTTATTATTTCTTAAACTCCTAACTTTCTGATTTTTTACCGGTTGTGGATCCTAAAATTTTTTGAAACTATGAATTTGGTGTTTATCTCTTTGCAAATTCTGTTTTGTTTCTTTTGATGTCGGGTACTTAACACCAGTTTTATCTTCTGAAATTCGGGTTGCTAAACCTCCTTGATAAACACTTTGAATTTTAATTATAATTGTTTGCTTTGGAACTCGATTTTGACTATCTGAAATTTGCTTTGCAACTCAGTTTTAGATTAAAATGATAAAATTTGATGTTTCTTGAACTTTACCTTTGATATTTCTCAGTTAAAAAGTTAAGTTCGTTTCTCGTCCTTTTGGGATTCTGTTCAGAAATGCACATAACTTCGACTTTTAACTTTGATAGAGTTCAGCTTTAACTTGTTTTAACACCATGAATTGAACTTGGTTTTTGTTCATTCGTTTGCTATTTCAATCGTCAAAATTCATCATATTTGCTACTATTTCTACCAGACACTTGTTGGTTCCATTGAAAATGTTGCTAGTATTTCCTGAATTCTCTACTACTTTTTTAGGAACACAAATTTCAACATGTCTAAACCATAATCAAAAAGCATAGCCGAATGATTTCAAAGAGCAAGGGCATCTCACAACATTTCGCCATATCACATGGAGATCTCTCTAGAAGCACCTGAGCTCACATCAAGGAATTTCAGAGAACCAGGGAAACTATTAAATTCGATGACAAGGAAATACGGGAGGACGAACCAGTGCTCACTCCCAAGCAGTAGCAAGCACGTAGAATCGCTACAAAATTTATAAGAGCCAAGAAAGCCCATCAACATGATCAAATGGGGATCGACAAAACTGAGCAAAAGCTCACTGCTGCAGAGAATCGAGCTATCAAAAAGCAAGAAGCTGATTTTCACGAAACAAGAAAGACATAAAAAGGGGAAAGGACCCAGTGTTGATAGATGAAGATGAGTGTAGTGAGGACCACGATCATGAAGAATATGCAAGCGTTCAAGGGATTGAACACCAGTTTGAGCAACTGCACTCTTAGTTCAAAGAGGAAGCTTCCAAAAACATGACCCAACAGGTCGCAACGTTGGAGTACCTCTCTGCCCTGTTTTCATGAGGATTCAAAGGCACGAGATTTCCACACAAACACACGATGTAAGCTCTCAGGATCAGAAATGACGTGGCCTACCTATTTCAATTGGCTAAAATTGATACATTCATGGCCACTCATCCCAGTGCATACCAATACGAGACCTCTTATTTTCTAGAAACTCTTCGTGTTTTCAGTAAGAGGCGAAGACTATCACATCACCATTGCCGAATTTGACCAAGTATTTGGTTTTCCATCAGGGGATGAGGTGGACCAAGATTTTGCTAAGAACAAGCTAACTGCACTATGGCAGACTATAGGGGTCGGGGAGTATAATTCGCGCTGATTGAAGAGAGCGAGGATACAAAAACCAGTGGTGAGATACTACCACAAATCTATTTCCAACACCATGTTCGAGAGGGAAATAACTTGAGGTGTAAATGAGGGTGATCTGGGCATGATTGAGTTGGGGCTGAAATCTCCTCTCAAGCGCACTTATGATGGTGAGGTGATGTGGGGCGACAGAGCCAACGCTAGCCTCTCTCATGTTATGATCAACCAAATGCTGGGGTACAAATATTGGGCAAGGGCACTAATTAGAAAAGGAAGAAGGGGTGACTTAACCATTAGAGGAGTTGTAACTCCTATAGTCAGAGACTGCAACGTCCCTCTGCATTCTAATCGTGATCCACCAAGGTGGATAGACCTCAACTATCTGAAGAAGGCAAAAATTTTCGAAGCACCAAGGGATAAGAAGTTGTACAACTTTATACATTCACGTCTATGTAATTTGAGTTTTAGGGAGGGTTTAGGGGCTGTCTCTCTAATGAAGTTTGTGTTTGTTTCTTAAACTCCAATTATGCATAGCATCTAAGGAGTAGAAAAACCATAAAATTTTGAAATTTTTTTTTTAAATTGTTTTCAAAAACAGAGTGATCATGTAGTTGCATTAACCTGTTAGGATTGAGTTTAAGTTTTGTCAACTGGAGTTTCACATGGAACTAGGATGATAACAACCTTATAAATATGCTGCTTTATTAGATAGTATCAGTCCCCTAGTTACTAGTTTTCCAATGTATTCTGATTAAATCTGAACTAAGGCTGCACCATACTTGGAATGTGAAATTGTATGATCTTTTCTTTTTTGAAGCATGTTGTGATGTGAAATTTATCTCTACTAATTGAACCTTAACTTGACACGTAATTATCATATTTATGCACTGAATTTGAACTCATGGGTAGTACTTACATATTTGGATTATCTTCTACCGTTTTACCACTCTTGTTAATCCAAATAGACTTCCCACCCTTGAACTTAACCTTCTTTTAAACCATTTATCAACTATTGAGTGTTAGGTCTTTTTATGGAATGAGGTTGGTAGAAAGTGTTAGGTTTGAACTGACAGGAATAGAATCTCATGTAGTTCTAGTTCACACTTTTTATACTAGATAGGACTAGGTGGGGTTTGGTTCTGGGTATTGGGGTTGGGTTGAAAAAGAGGAAGACATGTTGGGAATAGAGTAAAAGAAAGGGAAATAGTTGTGAATCCTTAGGAGAGGAATGAAAAAGAAAATAAAACAGAATAGTCTTGTAAAGGATGTGGGGGTATGTTATGAAAAGCATGGTTTGTGCAAAAACAGGAAAACAAAATGATAAAGAAAAGAGCATAGAACCCGAAGAAGTTAAGGAAAAGCGAAAAGGAATAGAAACCATAGATGCTAAAATCATAAAAAGCCCCAATCCTCTAGAAGTTGATAATGAAGGAATCCTCTCATGAGATTTGTAAGAGAAAAGATGGGAACGAGAAATGTGAATCATTAAGATCACTTTGAGCTTTGAAGGGTAGAGTTTGGATCTCCTACTAAGTTTAGAAATAGGAAAGCTTTTAGCTTTTGTGTCTTCGGGTAGATGGAATTCTTTTCTTGTATGCATCTAATTGTTCTTACCTTTAGCATTCAGCTAAAGCTCATTCCCTTTCTGAGATCCTTGTTCTGAAATATTAACCAATGTATGAAGGGGCCATTTTTGTCCCTTAACCGATTGGTGTTTGTTTGTTATATTCTGGATTTTGGATCTATTGAGATCAAGTTCGTATTCTGAACCTGAGAAGCAGAGGACCCACTGACTTACTTCTACTCGTTGACAATATTAGAGCTCTTGAAATATAACACTCTCGGGCTAGAAGGGAAAACAACGTTTGGAGCACTAGAGGTGGTTGGATTTGCAAATGGAGAATTATAACTATTATAAAAGTTTCAGTGTCATTTGCTATTGTAATACCACGTGTCCTCCTTAGAGTATTTAAAAATTGTTGCTTGGGCTTCGATTGAAATTTTAGTAAATCTTAGCCCAATTATCAAATCAAATGTAAACAACAATTCAAACCCTTATCACATCACAACAGTTGCGACTTTTTGTTTTTGTTAAAAAAATGGAAAAAAAAAACAAAAGTCACGACTTTTACACGAAACATCGCAACATATACACATGCAACCAAAATTATTCATCACTATAAATGGGTCTCTCACCATAAAAGTACACTCAATTATAACCCTGATTTCAGTGATGGGGAGCCTTTTGTAATCAACATTTTGACAGGGAGAGTAGCAAGTTATCTCATTGTCGACTCCGAGATAGCATTAAGGGTAGGTTAGAGAAAATCCATAAAGGTGATCATGAAAGAGGTGTTCGAGCTTCATGGGCCAGAAGAAGAGAAATTGAAGAAGAAAGAAATTTAGGCTATTCGACTTCTAGAGCCATTGTAGCATCTAAAACCAGTAAAGATCATCAACAACATCATAAGCGGTAATCGGGAGATTCATTTGCAGCTCCATTGCCTTTCAGTGAGATTCTCAAGAGATAAAGAGCGGATGCATCTGGTGGCAGAAGTAACAAGAAGGGAGACGCCAGAAAGAGAAAGTTAAAGATGAGACCAAACTCAGAACCAAAAGAGCAAACGGAGGAGGAAGAGTAAATGAAAAAGCTGAACTAGAAGAAGGAAAGGTCATGGAGGAAGAAGAGGAGCAAGCTTATGAAGGCGATGATAATGGATAGTATTATTACTAAGAAGGATATGAGAGCAAGGAGGAGAGTACTATTGAGAATTTTTCATAAAAGGGAAAATATTTCAACCTCCTTTTCTCAACTAAATGCAAATGGGAGAGATTTTGTCGTGTAAGTGCCTTTTATCATCTATTCATCTTTGTTGGCAGTAAGCGTAGAAGTAACTATGCTACTACAAGTACTAACATCAAATTTTTAATTTTTGATGAAAATATGGAGATGAAGAAGGGCAAGTATAATGGTTCCAAGTTCCAACAAGATTATGATTGGTCTTGGTATTTACTAGAAAAGTACATTTACGTCGTGTTATGCTCAATTGCTCATAAATACTTTTTTTAACATAGTTTTATGTAACTTCCCCTTCGTAACCATTGCGGTGTCTCACCCATTGAAAATTTTCGACATCAAACTTTAACGTATCTTGGCGATATAAGGGACCCACGCCATACAATTAATAACACCAAGAATTTTCATCAACGCAAAAGTATCAAACCACTATTTTATTACTTCGTTTTCATTGCCATTTTGTTTAGAAGTTCTATTTCCAACCATGTATTATTGGCTATAATTAAGATTTATTTTCCATATCGAACAGTAACAAAAAGTTTTCAGCGGGAAGATTCAACAAATTATGTAATCTCATTTAATGCTCAAAAACCAATAAAATATGGCATCACCACTGATTATAGAGGGGGTAGTTCTTTAATTTACACTCGAGCATGTAATCAATCTCAGTTTGGACAAAGTCCGCTTGAGTATGAATTACATTAAAAATCAAAGAATTCTACATAATCTTGAAAAACATCTTACACCTCTATTTTCTTTTCGGAAACTCATGTTTTTTACTCTTTTTCGCATTAGGAAAATGGTTTGGTAGAGGCTTATGTTGCTTATATATCAAAATTATATTTTAACTAAGAAGCTAAACAAAAGTGAAACCGTAACTAAGACGAAAGTGGAAAGAAACATGTTAATTAATAATTTGGTTTCATATACTTTTTATGTTTATAATAGAGAAATTTCAACTAAAATAGGACAAAAAGTTATGTTATCAACATTGTTTCACTTTAGTGGTAAGACCCTTAGGCGAAACAAAACATTTTTCTATCTTAAAACATGATCTGTCTCGCCTATCGGACTGGTAAAACTCTAGTCTTAACAACATTGTACCTCTTGGTGGATGACCTATTAGCCATGGGATTACTCCACCAACTGTGGTGAACAAAAATTTTGAAATCAAGCACGGCTTGATTGCGATGGTTCAGGCGAACAAGTTTCATGGGCTGCCAATGGAGGATCCCTTGGATCATCTTGACGATTTTGACAGACTTTGTAGTCTTACCAAGATCAATGGTGTGAGTGAGGACGCTTTCAAACTCCGCCTTTTTATTTTCTCTTTGGGTTTAGGGTTTAGAAAACACATCACATTATCATTAACACAATTGGACAATTCATAAATTTGAGAGCTTTTATGAGAGAGACGAATTCGGACACCTGTATTTGGAGAAGAATTTTGAACTCTCTTATTTTATTGAATTTGGTTTTTGAATATGTCTCAACTATCTATGATTGTTGATTACTTAGCTATGTCTGAGTAGTCTCCTTGTTAGATTATAGGGATTTCCGGGGAAAACAGGTTTTGAAAGTTAGGATTTGACGTTAATGGGTTCAATTTGTTAGGTTCTTAGTCTAGATTTGTTATCATTGTTTGAATTAGCCTGATCGCCTAGTTCATGATTTTAGGTTAATAAATACAAAAGGATTTTATTTATTTAATTTAACCTTGTCTAGATGAATAAATGTATTTGCTTGCGGGAGTATTGTCTTTGATGCTTATGAACTTATCGAATCTGTAATCACTGCATGATTTAATTTCTAATTTAGAGATCTAAGATTTCGGGAGAAGGTTAGTCTTTATTTCTTAGCAATTCTATCATAGGGATCTAATACTTCGGGGGGAGATTAGTATATTGTCGTCTTTTGAGTTGGGAACTATTTTTATTTGTTAATCTTGCTTGTCAACCTGAACTTTAAACCTGAATACCTGTGGAACTTCCTTATCGCCTAGCGTTTTAGTTTATTGATTTACATTCATTTTTAATTATTCGCTTTAATTCTCAATCATTCGAAAACAATCACTTTTTAATTTTTTGTCTTATCTAGAATTGATTTTAGAACTGAGAGTCGCATTGTTTGGTCCTTGTGGGATTCGACCCTTTACTATAGTATAGTGATCTGTTCTCTACGGTGTAGTTTTAGGAATTAAAACCTGAACCTATCACTCAACCAGGCTAAGTCTTCATCGCGGCCAAGTCTTCATCGAGCCCGAAAAGAATGGGGAAGAAGGGTATCTACATAGTGAAAGTCTGGGGTACGAGATGATATTGGATTCACATGGACCATTGGAACCTGAAGAACCATTCGAAGATGTCCGAGGTTTAGAAAGACAAGTCTTCTCAGCTGTTGAAGGGATTCGATTCGAGCAGAAACCAGGTCAAGAACTTGCCCAAGCACAAATGGATTCTACAATATCCGAGGATTGGTCTGAACTCAAGGCACCATATGTGGAATTGAAACCACTTCCCAAAGGGCTAAGGCACGCTTTTCTTGAACCTAACTCCACATACCCTGTCATAGTAAATGATGAACTTAGTGACGATGAGTTGAATTTGCTATTGACCGTATTGAGGAAGTTCAGGAAAGCTATAGGGTATTCATTAGACGACATTAAAGGAATATCACCTAGTCTATGCACTCATAGAATCAATCTTGAAAATGAATCTTACTTTTGCATTGAACCCCAAATAAGGCTAAATCCTAATTTGAAAGAAGTGGTAAAAAAGGAAATCATTAAGCTGTTGGATGCTGGTGTAATCTACCCTATCTCAGATAGTACTTAGATATCACCAGTTCATTGTGTCCCTAAAAAAGGAGGAATTACAGTTGTTAAAAATGATAAGGATGAATTAGTACCAACCCGAACTATCTTTGGCCATAGAATGTGCATCGATTATAGGAAATTGAATGCTGCATCTAGGAAAGATCATNCAGAGGTGTATGACTTCAATCTTCTCGGATTTAATAGAGGAGATAGTTGAGGTGTTCATGGATGATTTCTCCGTGTACGACTCTTCTTTCTGCTCCTGATTGTTAAATTTGTGCAGGGTTATCACCAGATGCGAGGAGACAAGCCTAGTACTAAACTGGGAAATGTGCCATTTCATGGTGAGGGAAGGAATAGTATTGGGGCATAAGATTTCAGAGAAGGGGATAGAGGTGGACAAGGCAAAGATAGATGTCATGATACAGCTGCAACCACCAAGGACAGTGAAGGATATCAGAAGTTTTCTGGGTCATGCAGGTTTTTACAGAAGATTCATCAAAGACTTTTCGAAGATAGCTAGACCTTTGACAAGGGTTTTATGTAAGGAAGCTGAGTTTAACTTCGACTCTGAATGTCTGGAAGCCTTCCACCACATCAAGGAAGCCTTAGTATCTGCACCAATAGTTCAAGCTCCCAACTGGAATTACCCATTCGAGATCATGTGTGATGCCTCAAACTATGCAGTTGGAGCTGTCTTAGGGCATAAGATAGATAAGAAGGTGCATGTCATCTACTATGCCAGTAGAACGATGGATGATGCTCAGGAAAAATATGCCACAACATAGAAGGAGTTGCTAGCAGTTGTCTTTGCATTTGAAAATTTCAGAAGCTACCTGGTGGGTTCGAAGGTAATAGTTTACACTAATCACGCTGCACTGAGGCACATCTATGCGAAGAAGGACACCAAACCGAGACTGTTGAGATGAATTCTTTTATTGCAAGAGTTCGACATGGAGATAGTGGAAAAGAAGGGAATTGAAAATGGAGTGGCAGATCACTTGTCAAGAATGAGGATTGACGACTCAGTTATAATTGACGACTCTATGCCTGAAGAACAGATCATGATGATCCATACTTGTGCATTTGCAGAAGCAGAAGTGGTAACAAAGCAACACCTTGGTATTCTGATTTGGTTAACTTTAATGTATGTTGAAAATTTCTTGAAGGCTTTGTTGATTATAGAAGGAAGAAGTTCCTGAGTGATGTGAATCATTACTATTGGGATGACCCTTTTTCTCTACAAAAAGGGTGCAGACGGATTATTTAGAAGGTGCATAGCTGTAGATGAAGTGAAAGGAGTTCTGGAACACTGTCACGATTCTACTTATGGAGGACACTTTGCAACATTCAAGACTATTCAGAAGGTTTTACAGGCTGGTCTGTGGTGGCCAACCATGTTTAAGGACACACACGGTTTCATCTCTATGTGTGATCCATGTCAAAGATCTGGTAATATTGGGAAGAGGAATGAGATGCCTCATAATCCAATCTTGGAAGTTGAAGTGTTTGATGTTTGGGGAATTGATTTCATGGGTCCATTTAATCCCCCGTCTTTTGGAAACATCTATATTCTTGTAGCTGTTGACTATGTCTCCAAATGGGTTGAAGCAATCGCGTGTCCAACAAATGATGCAAAAGTGGTTCTGAAACTTTTCAAGAGTGTGATATTCCCCAGATTTGGTATACCAAGAGTGGTCATCACTGATGGTGGTTCCCATTTCATCATTAAGGTGTTTGAGAATTTATTGAGGAAACATGGAGTGAAACACAAGGTGGCAACACCTTATCATCCTCAGACAAGTGGACAAGTTGCAGTCTCAAACAGGCATATCAAGGCTATTCTAGCAAAAGTCGTTCGGACCTCGAGAAGAGATTGGTCAACAAAGCTGGACGGCGCACTATGGGCATATAAGACAGCTTTTAAAACCCCAATAGGACGAACACCTTTTCAACTCCTCTACGGAAAAGCATGCCACTTACCAGTTGAAGTTGAGTATAAAGCACTCTGGGCAACTAGACTCCTGAACTTTGATCTCAAGACAGCTCAGGAAAAGAGGGAGATAGACCTGCATGAACTCGAAGAAGTCAAGCTCAATGCTTATGAGAGTTCCAGAATATACAAGGAAAGGACCAAAGCATTTCATGACAAGAAGATCTTAGTCAGGGAATTCAATGTTGGTGATCAAGTACTTCTATTTAACTGAAGGCTCAAATTGTTCCCAGGGAAGCTCAAGTCAAGATGGTCTGGACCATTTTTGGTGAAAGAAGTTTTGCCATACAGTGCAGTTACCCTTATTGCAAAGTCTGGAGAAGAGCTTACAGTGAACGGGAAAAGAATCAAACCTTATCTGGCTGACAGAGTCATTTCAGAAGGGACTTCGATTCTCCTTGGAGAACCGTCTCATGGTCATTAATTTTAAAACAGGAAGTCAAGCTTAGAGACTTTAAACAAGCTCACTTGGGAGGAAGTCTCATGTTTATCCTTGTACATATAAATTTTTAAAATTCATGTTTAGTTCTTCTTTTTATGCATTTAAGTTTTTATTGGTTTTTGGTGTTTCAGGTACATTCAGGAGATGTCTTGGACAATCAGTAAATGAAAATGACTGATTCGGAATTACGACCCTCTAGTGGATTCCAAGTCACTCTGATTAAGTCTAGACGATACGTGATCAAAGCATGAGATATACTTGTTGCAACTCTGATAACAAGACTTAATCGAGTAACAAGTTGATAAGGAGGAATTGTGTGACAAGTTGGCGTGACCGAGCCAATGTCTTCTTAACGCCGAGCCACGGCGACTCTTTGATCGAGCTATGTCTTCTTCGCGTCGAGCCACATGATCGAGCCACTCGTCGAGCCGTGCAAGAAGTCGCATCGAGCTTCTTCTTCTTCACGCCAAACTTCACATCGAGCCACATGATCGAGCGACTCATCGAGCCGTGCAAGAAGTCGCATCGAGCTTCTTCTTCTTCACGCCGAGCTTCACGTCGAGCCTTATGATCGATCCTCTCATCGAGCCACTCGTCGAGCCGTTCAAGAAGTCGCCTCGAGCTTCCTCTTCTTCACGCCGAGCTTCACATCGAGCCACTTGATCGAGCCACATGATCTAATAAAGGCAACAACATGTTAAATCCCCTAAAAGATGTCTCACATGAAGCCAAAAAGTACCATCTTTCTCTTACCCC
>OVBE01009114.1:0-16400 GCA_900406425.1 Iberis pinnata | reverse complement strand
ACGTTGTATTGCTTTTGGACGTGATCATCAACTCACCGCTTCCAAAGAGATCCACAAACTTAAATTGCAATTAGAGCAACATTTACAATCTGCAGCACCAAGTTATGATAAGATAAAAGACTTACAATCTTCCCTCAAATCTGCTTATTTCGCTGAAGAACAATATTGGCAGCAAACTAGTCGAAACACTTGGCTTCAATCTGGAGATAGAAACACTTCATGCTACTACAAAAACACGCCGGTCAGTTGACCGCATCACTAAGACTAGAGATCACAACAACCAATTATTTTCAGGTGAAACAAACGTGAGTTTACATGCGGTGGACTTTTATCAGAATATTTATAAATCCACATCACCACCGTCTGCACATGAATTATTTTCTCAATTTCAACCTGTTGTGACTTCTAACATGAATTCAAAACTCACTAATGAATTTAGTGATAGTGAAATCAAAGAAGCAGTCATGTCTATTGGCCCTGATAAGGCACCCGGAAAAGACGGCTTCACTGCTCAGTTTTTTCAAGCGAGTTGGGATCACTTTGGTCCTAACATTTCTTCAATTGTCCGCCAATTTTTCGAAACATCTATCATGACTACATCCATCAACGACACACTACTTTTTTTTATACCAAAGTCTTCTTCTCCGATGACTTTTGCCGATTATCGTCCAATTGGGTTATGTAACGTTGTCTATAAGATCATCTCCAAATGTTTAGTAAACCGTTTGAAGCTATCTTAGATAGTATCATTACAGAAAATCAGGCTGCTTTTGTCCCGAATCGTTTCATCACGGACAATATTCTCATTGCAAATGAGTTATTTCATTCTCTGCAAGCTCGAAACCGTGTTTCAAAGACATATATAGCCGTCAAAACAGACATCTCCAAAGCATATGACCGTTTGGAATGGATTTTCTTAGACTCGACACTTCGTGCATTTGGGTTCTCAGATATTTGGATAAGATGGATTATGCAAACTGTCACCATAGGAAGGTATTATGTACTAATTAATGGCTCTCCTTATGGCTTCTTTTCTATGGAACTTGGGCTCCGACAGGGAGATCCTTTATCTCCATATTTATTTATCCTATGTGTGGACGTATTGAGTCGTCTCATTAACGAAGCAGCACAAAAAAAAAATTCAAGGAATAAAGATTGGCAATAATGTTCCTAACGTTACTCATCTTTTATTTCCTGACGACTCGCTTTTTTCTGCAAAGCAAATTCAAAAAATTGCTGGACATTAAGAAAGATTTTCGATACATATGAGTTATATTCTGGACAGAAGATCAATCAACAAAATTCGGTTATTACATTTGGGTCCAGAGTGATTTCCCCTTTGCAATCGAGATTGAAAAAAATTCTGGGAATTTCTTATAATGCCGGTGGTGGGAAGTACTTGGGGTTGCCTGAAAGATTTGGACGTAGAAAGGTGGATTTATATTCGTTTTTACTGGATAGAGTCAATAAAAGGATATCTAGTTGGAGCTCGAGGTATTTATCCCAAGCTGGTAAGAAGATTTTGATAAAATCTGTAGCTTTGGCGATACCAGTTTATTCTATGTCGGTTTTTAAAATCCCTTTAGAAATTACAAACAAAATCACTAGACAAATTTCTAGATTCTGGTGGCAAAAAACACACGATAGATGCAGAATGTCATGGTTATCATGAACGAAGTTACAGGCGCAGAAAAAAGACGGAGGTTTGGGTTTTAGAAGATTATATGTATTTAATGATGCTTTACTGGCTCGTCAAGCGTGGAGGCTCTTACACCGGCCAAATACTCTGTTTACTCGTTTGTTTAGAAGCTAGATACTATCGGGACTCATCTTTACTACATGCAACCTCCCAACGCACCCAATCTTATGCGTGGAAATCAATTTTGGTTGGTCTGCAGATTATCAAACAAGACACAATTTTCAACATAGGGTCTGGTACTGAGATCAAAATATATGAAGATAATTGGCTTCTGGATCCTATTCCAAGACCAGCTTCTCGACCACATCAAATTAATCAAAGCGAACCTCCCCTTGTGGTTGCTTCTTTAATAAACTCTTATGCTTCTTATAAGAGATGGGATCTGTCTGCTTTATCATCATTGTTAACTACTCATGATCAAGCGTTGGTAAAGAAAGTTCATCTCTCTCAACATGTCTTTAAAGATGAACCATATTGGACTTTAACAGCAAATGGAGACTACTCAGTACGTACAGGCTATAAGCTTGCATTACAAAGACAAGACCCCCATCCATTATTACCTCCTGGTAACACTCTTCAAAAGCAAGAAATATGGAAATTACATATTATGCCCAAAAATAAAGAATTTTTATGGCGTTTGAGTTCTGATATTCTTGGTACGGCTATCAATTTGCGTACCCGGCGAGTTAACGTTTCTCCGATCTGTCAACGTTGTGGCCTATATGATGAGACACGTAACCACCTGTTTTTTTAGTGCCCTGCATCCCAATGTGTTTGGAGACGCTTTGTAGGACCCCTTAATGGATTTCTAAACATCTCATATGTTTTGATGATAATTTTCAGAAGCTGTTGGACCTTCAACAAGATAATTCATTAAATCTATTGGAACAAATTAGACCATTCTGGTTACTTTGACGAATATGGAAAGCACGTAATCAACTTATATTCTCACGTAGGCAAACATTAGCACATACCATAGTCTCAAATTCTTTCTCATATGTCTACAGTTGGCTCCAAGCAAATCAGTCTTCATCTTTACCTTCAAACCATTTACAACGTCACTCTAAAACTTGGAAACCACCTATACAAGGGACTTACAAATGTAACTTTGATGCTTCATTTAAAGACAGTTCAACTATCGCATTTGGCAGTTGGATCCTCCGAGATCACTTGGGTAATTGTCTAGATTGGCGAGTTCAACGTATTGGTTATGCCAAATCTCCTTTAGAAGCTCTTTCATTACTCAATGCACTACGGGATCTCCAATACCAGAATTATATTAACATAACATTCGAAGGGGACTGTCTATATCTTATCCAAGCATTACTCACTAAATCCACTTTGCCACCGATACACAATATAATTGCTGACATTGTTTGTTTACAAACACAGCATAGACATTTTCATTTTTCTTTTTGTAAGAGAGAGGCGAATTTTGTTGCTCATGCTTTAGCAACGTCTCCTTTAACAACTACTTCTCTGTATTTTAGTTCTGTATTGTGTTCAAATTGGTTATGTAATTTACTTCACAAAGACAGTGTAACAGTGACCATTTAATGAATGAAGCTTTTATGTGAAAAAAAAATCAATTTAAATAAAAGTATATAATTTAAAAAGTTTCTGTTTTTTTGTAAAGTTGAGTCAGATCCACATATTTACGGATCATGATACTTTTAAAAATACCATTAAAATGTTTTCTTTCAAAAGTATCACAAACACAAAATTGAGGTTCAAGGATTAAATATTATAATTTTTGGGTTTGTGTTAACTAAATAGAGTTTAAGATTTAGTTTTGAAGAGGAATGAGTTTAGTTTTAGAGGTTTAGGGTTTTAATTTGAAGTTTTAAGGCTTTTTTAAATTTGTTATTATTTTGGAACAAAAATATTATGTGGTATTTTTGGAATAATTTGGGAGTGTGGTATTTTGGAACATACCTACTATTTGTTGTATTTTTGAGAAGCACTAATTTTTGTACTTATATGTTTGAAATAAATTATATAATTTAGTAGTAGTGTTCCCTTGATTGGAAACGCTTATAGTAGAGCAATAGCATGATGGAGTATGGAACATTAGAGATTGATAGAGCAAAAAGCGATTATATATTAAATTTTTTTATCACATTTTGTTATTTTAAAATATTATTTATAACAAACATATGAAATAATTTTATATCATAATTTTTCTATATTTAAATTATTATCTCGTAATTTTTAATAGAAAAATAAATAAATAATAATTAGTAATTTTAAAAATAATATATATATTAAATATTTTCTAATATTAATATAATAATTTTATGATATTAACTTTTTCTAAGATATTAGATATTTTATTTTATAAATATTTAAGTATGATAAAAGGATTGTGAATCATAATTTCAAAATTAATTATAAAAAAAAAACATATTTATTGAGATCATCTATCAAATAAATAAACTTTATTATTTGATTTTAAAAGTATTAGAATATTATAAAGATAAATGTTCTTGAAATGTCTCGTCCGAAAGCATAGAAAAAAAAGAGAATTTAGAAAATATTTTGCATCTCCTAAATTCTTTTTTAATTAGATTCCAAATAACATTATATTCTTCTAAATATCTTACCAACTAAGCCCTTTAATATCACTAGGTCTTTTTGCTGCGCTACGCGCGGCTATCTATTTTTTATATGTATAAAATAAAAAATAAAAATAAAAATATATTTACTAATATGTAGAATAAAAGTTTGGTGACTCTTAATTCTTTTTCAAAAATTTATAGTTATCTTTTTGTTGTTGTTGAAAACTTAGGTTAGTCTTCACTTTTAAAATACATACAATTATAAATGGGAAAATTCCATTTTAATACACCAATTGTGTTCCAATTACCCTTTTAATACACGAACTATTTGAATACCCAACTTAATACACCAACTAAATTGTTTGTCCAGTTTAAATCACAAACTATCAGTATCTGTCTATTTTACACGGGTTCGGTTACTTGTTGTTTAAGGCACCGTTAACTTTTTTGTTTTTTAATTAAAATTTTTTAAAATTGATTAAAAATCCAAAAAAATCCAAAAAAAATCCAAAAAATTCAAAAAAATTTATTAAAATTCAGAAAAAACTCTAAAAAATCAAAATTAAATTAAGAAAATTATAAAATAAAATAAAATTGAAAATGTAAGCCAAAAAACGTATAAAAAGTTGTAAAAAAATCAAAAGGTTCTTTAAAATTTACTTAATTAATTTTAGAAAATCTTAGAAATTTCAAGGACTATATATATCTTATCGGTTATTATCTTTTGTTATTTTTTCAAAATTAGAGCATGTTGAACTTTTTTCAAGTACTAATATAATGAATTTTATCGTCAATTATATTCTTAATTAGTTTTTTAAAATATATTTATATTTTAATGGCATCTAATGTAATATTTAATAAAAAAAGTTTAGAATAAATTCTTCATAGTTAATAATATTGTCAACCATCATCATCAATTTTAAATAACTTTATGAATTTTTTTACAATTTGTTTTAAATTTTCTATGCTTTTGTTCATTTTTAAAAATTTTAAAAAAAAATTTGTCCAACTATTATATTTTATTGTTTTTCGTGATTTATTTTAGAAATTTTAGAATTTTTTCCTCAATTTTCATAATTTTTTTTGAATGATTTGGATTTTTTGGGATTTTCTTGGGTTTTTTTGGATATTTAAATGTTTTTTTAATTAAAAAAATAAAAGTTAACGGTGCCTTAAACGGCAAGTAACCGAACCCGTGTAAAATGGGCAGATACTGATAGTTTGTGTATTAAACTGGACAATCAATTTAATTGGTGTATTAAGTTGGGTATTCGAATAGTTTGTGTATTAAAAGGGTAATTGGAACACAGTTGATGTATTAAAATGAAATTTTCTCATTATAAATATATTAAATATTTTAAAATCATTGTGGCTACTGTTTATTATTTGTGAATTTGTAAAAATTTAAGAAATATAAGTAGCATGTTGCTTGATCACATTACAAACAAAATATAATACAAAGAATTAATATTTTAATGTTCAACCAACTTTATGCAAAATTTCAAAATTGAAGAAAGATTACCAAAAATAAGAGCATATACTCTTATGGAGTATCTTAGAATTTTTTATTAATACTTTTCACCAATCATACTCACTTAGAACCCTTGAATATATTTAATAAAAATTGTCTTCCATTGGTAAAACCCTTATTGGTTCTAAAAAAAAATTAAAGAAAAAAAAGAAAAACTAATGTTTGGTAATGCAATGAATCTTCGTATATAACCTGAATCATCTCATATATCAAACATAAACTCAAATGATCTATCGAACACATTACAATAAAGGGCAACAGATATGAACATGTCGTAGATATGCACAAAAGCATCTATAATTTGACAGGATTCCAAAGGAATCATACCTCAAAACATTGAAATAGCAATTACAGTACTACAAATCCAACCTAACAAACACATTTCTGAGACATGCAAGCAAAACTGTGAAAACAGAGAAATCGACCTATCACATAGACCATAGCAGTCCAAACTACACTCGACAATGAAACAATATCTGATGAGGATCGCAAAATACAATTCCATCTAAGTATGCAATCATTCAAAAATGCAATTTGATTCCAAGTTTAATTCATTGGCAATTATCCAACTTTATTACACTACACTTAAACATAATCTAAAGTGTTAAGAAGAAAACAAAACATATGATATTGCTGTTTTGTTTGCTTACACAGAGATTTCATGGTATTGTGCCACAGTGAGAGATGGTCTAATAATCTCGAAGGAATGCGTGAGATGAACAATTGACATGTGATTCCGTAATCACTTTATCATATGCCATAGATATTTTCCCAAAATAAAATATGAAAACGCTCACCAGTCTCTCGTTTAGCTCCTCCATATCGTCATTCATAATGATTTAGGAACATTTAACAATAGAAGAATCAGAGACCAAGCTAAAAGCAGAAAATATGCTTTATATGACAAACATGGGTTAAAGTTCTATGTTTGTTTTTTCTAACAATTTGAAAGTGCAAAAAACACTTGCATGATCCTTTTTAGAGTTCAAATACGTAAAATTTCTATCAGGTGTCGGACTTTTAAACTCCAGCATACCTGCAAGCCACTCGTGTCATAATCCGCTAGGGATGAGCCAAATGGAGGAAGTCCGACATTTCGTGTGCCTGTATTTTCATCCCACTAAGAATTTATGCACATTAGTTTTGCTTACCGGTAAAGAACTCCACCACCGCTCCAACCATCTAACCCGGTATTAGAGACATTAGACATAAGATTTGAAGAGGCCATAACATTGGGGCTTATGTGCCGGAGTCAATCAAAATCGCCAAATCCTTGGTCATACATTATTCAAGATACCCTAAACATCTCTGCACATCCTGGTAGCTTTTTAAGAAGAAAAACAACATAAACAAAAGGCAACGAATACCAAGGTTAGTACTAAAATAGAGTAATGTTGGACATGATTCAATCAGAGACTAGTTGAAGCATCAAATCATCCAAGGCACATATTAGTTATATACCATACAATTATCTGACCATGCTGATCTCACTCTCTTAATAATTGAATTAGCTGATTTTAACATTTTTTAAGTGAATTTGGTGAATGAAATGGTATAAAAACATAAATCTAACACTTAGGTCATCTCGATCTCGTGAATGGGTGAAAACAGAGAACAAAGAAATTTATATCCGAAACAAAATCAAGTAGAGAGTGAAAGAAAAAGACAAACCTTGATTAAACAAACGACTACATATGTGTAAGACATGCATAGAAGATGTAAGATTTTGATGTTCAGCTAGAAAAAAGGGAAATACAGAAGCGCATATCGACTTTTTTATAACAACACCAAAAAAAAGTAGCTTGTAAAATAAGTGAAAACCAGACATGACTGTGTTGAGGAAAGGATGCAAAGAGAGAAGAATCTAATTTAGTTGTCTTTCTTTCTCTGAACCTGAATCTTGTGATCAAAACCTGGCTGTTTTGAGAGAGGAATACAGTCAATCATGTCTGCATCTGGGCTCATTTTAAACAAAATTAAGTAAGAAAATTTCTTTAAAACACACACAGAAAGTTTAATTTTTATCTCTTCTTGTAAAAACAAAAAATTCAGATTCAAGAACATAACTTTCTATGAAAATCATCATGTGAGAGATAAGATTATGATAAAGTTTCCCAATCTTTTACTTATTTGTTTTTGAAAATACTAAAGAAAAAGGTTAGATTTGCTTTGCATGAATGCTCTTGAACGAATGCTTCTTTACTTCGAACTTATGCTTAGGTACACCGAATCTTGGAAGAAGAAACAATATAGCCAGAAACACACTAAGAAAAGTAGTGTCTTTAATAATTATATGGAAAACCCACAATAACATGACTTAGAAAAAGATTATTGATTACAGAAAGTTGTATATACTTATTGAGGAGCGTTATATCCAGGAGGAGCACGAGAAAAATAATTGTTGATTTTCACTATCCCGCATTCGAAGAAACTCATGGAGGTGTGTGCGAAAATTCTTTGGAATTCTGAAAATCTTTCAACTTTCATAGCTCTTAAATATCTATCGAATGATTGAAAAAATTAAACCCAAAGAATTATCTCTTCGCTTTTGAGTACAACCAAAAAGTAAACGGAGAAAAAAAAATTCCTATGTCCTCGAGAGTTTTCTTGGATTTTTTTCCTTGGTTTGCATTATTGCATATGATCATATTGTTTCTTTCTAGTTTCTTTTTAGTTTCTCTTTAGTTTCTTTTTAAAATTTTGTTTCTTTTTGATAGATTAATATTTGATTTGTTAAGTTTTTTTCTTATTCTATATAACTAGAAATTAACCTGCGCGTTACGTGGTTTAATATTTTAATGCTTATTAATTTATTTAGAAATCTAATCTTTTTATTAAATAATATAAAATTTTCATTTATGTTCATAAATTTTAAAAATGTATAAAAATAGTCAAATTGAATATTTTATTATATAAAGCGCAATGTGTCAAAATTATAACACATCAAATTGTGACAAGTGTCATATTTAGATCTTGACAAGTTTCAAACAATTTTACAAAATATAGCATGAAAAAGTAATTAAAATTAACATATCATTACTTAAATTTACAAATATAAATTCATCAAATTTGTCACATCGTAAAGAGATACAACACATAAAAAAAGAAGCACATAAAAAAGGGAAAAAGTGATAAACGTACCTAGGAAAGAGAATTATCTATATTACAAGTTAACACAAAAAAGAAAGCACATAAAAAATGAAAAAAAAATACAATAAATAAAAAATGATAAACATACCTAAAAAAAAGAATCATCTATGTTTTGAATGAACTTTTTGAATATATATATATATATATAAATATTTTGCACTTGAAAGAAAATATTTTACTTTATTAATATATATATATATATATATATATATTATAATTATGACACATTGTTAGTCTTAACTAAAATTGTGA
The DNA here is from genome assembly GCA_900406425.1 of Iberis pinnata. Lineage (NCBI taxonomy): Eukaryota > Viridiplantae > Streptophyta > Magnoliopsida > Brassicales > Brassicaceae > Iberis > Iberis pinnata. The sequence goes on along the minus strand of OVBE01009114.1, from coordinate 7,210 downwards.
CATGTGTCAAACATTTTAGAAAAATTGCATATTTTTAATTTTAGTTTTCCATATAATATAAAATATAAAATTAAATAGTTAAATAAATAAATATAAAATAGTATGAGAAAGAGAAAAGTAATAAGTAAATTATAATATAAAATATAAAAAACTAACTATTGTATATATTTTATTATATAAATCAGAACACATGTAATGTGAATGTGATATGTATCAACTTTAACTTAGAAAATGAAAAAAAAAACGTTCAAATATTTTTAGGAATTTAAAAAAAAAAAAATTGTGTGCATCATAAAATGGAAGATTTAAATAGTTTAACATGTTAATATGTTAATGTAAAATTAGAAACAAATATTTATAGTATATAAAAAGGAAAACATAGTTAAAATGCAAATACTTTTAAAATACTATCTATTCACATCAAAAGAAATATATAGAAATGTAAGAACTTTTGGAAAAGTGTCTACAGTTTTTGATATAATATGAATTAAGTTTGTATGTTTTAGTTATTTTTTAAAAATACAACAAAAGAAGGATTTTAGAATAAATTTAATTATATGAATTTTAATAATACAAGTTATAAATTTTATAATAAAATAATAATTTTCCTCGCATATTATGCGGGTACTTATCTAGTGTATATATATATGTGTGTGTATATATATATATATATATATATATATATATGAATAGTATGATAATAAGATGATATAGAGTTTTGTTATAATTAATATGATGATCTGACATAATTGTAAGCGATATATATATTTTAAATGAATAATACTTTTATTTAAAATAAAAATATACAATAAAAGATAAGGAAAAGCATAAAATTAATAAAATGAAAGATGTAAAATGCAAAACATTTAAAAATATTGATGGTTTGATATTCAATGATTGCATTTGATTTGGAGTTTTTTAAAATATAGAAACGTCAAAATATATATATTTGAATTGCTTATATGAACTGAATTTTTTTAAAAAATAGACACTATATATTCATAAATTTATATAGAGTCTCTTATTTTCATCATTTCTATTTTATGTAAAACCTTTGCCTACATTATATTTACTTTAACTTATTACATTGTCTAGTCTAAATATTTCATTTAATTCTTACATATTTTTTTCATGTTACAAATTTACTTATAATTATTTAATGGGGATTTCTCAAAAATACAATAAAAATTCGGTATATTTCAAAAATATCACTCTCAAAAGTTCCAAAAATACCATAAAAATATTACAAAAATACCATAGTTTTGAAATAGTTTTAAAATTTCAAACTTAAACCTTAAACCCTGAAACAAAATTTTACTCCCTTAAAACTAAACTGTAAACTCTAAGTAATGAACCCAGATCCAAAAATTTAAATACTAAACCCTTAAAACTTAATTTTTATTTTTGTGGTATTTTTGTAAAAAATAATGTAATGGTATTTTTGGAAATTTTGGCAATGTGTGGTATTGGAATATGAAATTTATTTTGTGTTATTTCAAGGAATTCCTCTTAATTTATAACCTATTTAAATTTCATTATGTTTTGTTAACTTAAAATTAAAATAATAATCATAAATAAACATGAGTGAACCTTTTGAATATATTTTTGGTCTACATATTTTTTAAGTTGACATTCTACATTTTTTTTTTCTTCAACGTCATTTTATATTTAAAAATTATATATATATATGGGTTTATTTTTAATAATTATGTTTTTTATTGAATTATTTAAAATGGACATATATTTAATTTAATAGTGAATAGTGTCTATAACCAAAAATATAAACTCAAAACCAAAAAATAGACCATAAACACAAAAATATAAACCTCAAATCCAACAATGTAAACCACAAACCTAAAATATAAAGAAAAATTCCTTGAAATACCATTAAAATATGTTCAAATTTTAAAAATACCACACTCTCCCAAAAGTTCCAAAAATACCACAAACTCCGAAATATTCCAAAAATATCACAAACATAAAAGGTGAATTTTAAGGGTTTGAATTTAAAATTTTGGGTTTGAGTTCACTAAATAGAGTTTAGTGTTTAGTTTTGAAGAGGTAGGGTTTAGTTTTGGGGTTTATGGTTTTGAATTATAAAAATTATTTCAAATTTGTGGTACTTTTGGAACAAAAACATTTTTGTCGTATTTTTGGACAAAATTTGATATTTTAAAAACTTTTGGGAGTATGTAGTATTTTTGGAATATACTTAATTTTTGTGGTATTTTTGAAAATCCCCAAATATAAACCCTAAAACCAATATATAAACCCTAAATAAAAAATATAGACCATAAACGGAAAAAAAAATATAAACCTTAAATCCTAAACCCAAATAATAAACTCAAAATATAAACCATAAACCCAAAATATAAACTCTAAACCAAATATATAAACCCTAAATTAAAAGCATAAACCCTAAGGAAACTATAAACCCAAATTTTAAACCATGAACCCAAAATATAAATCCTACGCTCAAAAATATATTTAAATAGTTATACTATTATCTTAAGAAGTCTAACTATTATGAAAAGAGATTAAAAAACATGAATAATCGACAAAGAAAGAGAGAGAGAAAATGGAAAAAAGGTAAAATGATATTTTAGAAAAATGGTACGACAAAACTAAAATTTAGGTGTTATTTATTTAATATTAGGTAGTAATATGGGTATGCAATGCAATCACAATTGTCTTTCAATATTCTTTTCAATATTCTGAATAAATTTCGATGCATTAGATCAAAATCTTGCGTCAGAGTAAGAAATTTCCTCTTGACTTCTCAAATAACTCAAATAGAAGCGGAACCTAGATCGGTCTATCCGCCCTTAAAGTGGTATTACAAGTCATTTTGGAGGAGCAGTTGATTTAGCAATTTTAACTCATATTTATACAGATTTTGAAGGCATTCGGTTCAACCTAATGGGTCTTTCATAGAAGTTGGTAAATTAGATGGGCCGAGCTTAGCCTCTATGTTAAATCTTGATGGGCTAAGTTTGGGCTTCAACTTTGAAATCAACTTTTTATTTGGTTGTGGTCGATATGGGTGGAATCTGTTCGGGTCTTTATAAAGATGCTATTAACAGTAAACCCCTACTTCGCCGATCATCATGGGATTGGGAGGTCGGCAGGTTTATGAGAACAGGCTCAATCAGTTTCTACGTCAAATCGTAGAAGAATCTGAGTAGTCCTTAAATTCATACGTGTCATTTCGTAGGTGCTGAATTTGAAGCTTTTTTTTTTTTTTTTTGGTAATGCTGAATTTGAAGCATTAATGTAAGTGTAATCATCACTTATCTAGGTAAACAATTCTTTTTCTCTATATTTATATAATAGTTGTCGAGAATTCAACTCTCCATTTTCTCTTTATTACGTTGGAATTCGCGCTACGCGCGGAACATTATACATTATAATTTTGAAAGTTATATTTACTTGTAGAGAATGAATTTCTATTGTCAAGAAGCATAAGATTGAAAAAAAGTTAATAAAGTTTGATTGTAGAAATATTTTCTAAATTATTGTAATGTTTAATCTAAGACTATATTTAAAATACATCTTGTTTTGCTATGTTTTCGATGCCACTTGTTTTTGCACGTTGAAGTTATTCCTTCTAATTGTTATATGTATGTCTTTTGTGAGCCGGGTATGACATGTTTATGTTGTAAGTGGTTTTTCATCTTCGTCATTAGCTTCTCTTCTCAGCTAATACATGTCATGTCATCAAATATTTGTTAAGCGCATGTAAGTGTATTTTGTATTGGATTTTGTATTATGTATTGATTTGTGGATGGTAGTCCATTGAAAATTTATTTGTAGAAGATGTTTATGATTGTTGGGTGTTGATTACCGATGTCTCTCTTGATTAATACCGTTAAGCCTGCAGCGGATGTGACTTGTGATAATGTGACATACAATTGTCCATGGCTGAAAACTAGAATTGGCAGATATAACGCTGCTTCATTAAGATTGTGACTTTGACTCTTATTGATTGTCATAGCGTAACATAATGTTACGGGAAATTGTCGTTCTTTAATGTGAAAGGGTATATTGTATATGTCAGAGATAACATTATCCTTGGAATTATGACCTTGCTTCTAGCGTGCGTTCCTATTAGTATTTATGCTTCGATAATACGTTCCCCAAGTCTTTTTGGTTAAGATTTCGCATAAGCATTATTGGTGCACATACTTTTAGAATGAGGCAGTGATTTGGAATTCCCAGGAACTTTAACGAATTCAAAAATTCAGTTGGCAGGTCTCATTTTCGTCGACAACCTTGCTTTCGCCAATTCCAGTCGAGTCTGCGCTAAAGTATTTTCTAACTTCACTTGGGATGAGCTTTAACATGTAGGCATTTACCAGAGACAATTTTATGAGGTCACTATGTCATGCTTGCACTATATCAACGATTGGTTGTTCAGTGTGAGGTAGTAGCAACCTTTCATATATAAGTATATGCTGGCTTTCTGAAGCTCCCATATCACAATTTTGTATTTCATTGGCGACCCCATTTCCGACATCCAACAACCATCTAGTGAATTTTATTTTTTCTGGTGTAACTCGCATATTCTGTTTTAGCTTATACACACGACATACATTCCAAAGGTATGACCTGTTTATTGTAGCAAGGAAGCTATCTTGCCTACTCCCGTGAGGAATTACCGGCATAATCTGCCTGAAATCACCTCCCAAAACAAGAGTTTTCCCTCCGAATGGTTTTTCACTTGCATTTATGTCAATGGGGCTCATTATATCTCTTAATGTGAGGTCTAAGGCCTCAAATGCATGATGATGTCTCATTGGTGCCTCGTCTCAAATGGTTAGTTTTGTCCTTCTTATGAGTTCTGCAAGGAAAGTCCCTTATATTATGTTTCAGACATTATAATCCATCACATTGAGTGGTATTTTTGAAGCACGAGTGTGCGGTTCCGCTCCCAGGTAAAAGTAAGGTCGCAATTCTTGATGATGCCACTGGTAGGACAACTCATTTCTCAGAGCGTAATCTTGAAATGATTGTTTTGTAGAGGAATATTTTCCCTGTACCTCCAAGACCGTAGATGAAGCATAGTTGTCCCTTTTTGTAACAGACTCAATGACATCGTTGTAAATAGGCTTCTGCTCTTTGTTGAGGCTAGGGCTAAGGCGGCCATGTACTTCTTTCTCCTTTGTTACATTGTAATTGAGATTTTCTCGAAGTCGAGAATTTGTCATCATTTTTAGTATCTCGTTGTCTAACTCTGGCATGTCGGAAAAATCTGTTAGAGATTGGTTTTTTTGTTTTTGCGTGAGGATCTTCTCAATTTTTAGGAGAGTATATTGCGTGACAAAAAAAAAGAAAAAAAAGAGAGTATATTGCTCTAGCTCTTTCTCATTGATCAAAGTTTTGTCTTAACTTGTATAAGATATCATCTGCAAGGACAGGCCAACATTTTTTCCAAAGTTCATTGGGTGAGCTTAACTCGCAGTACAATATAAGTGTGACAAAGAGTTTTCTTAATTGTGTTGTTGTTGCCCATTGTGAAGCTTCGTCCATGACTTCATGACATTCTGAGTCTAAACCTAGTAAACTCATTGCATAACATGCATCTATGAAAGTCTTAATGTAGTACGTTCTCGAAGATTAAGAGGTTGTCATAACATGTTGGCCCACGTTTGTAATTCACTAGAATCCGAAAATAATATTTTCCCCAGAGCGTGGGTGAATAATATATATCCTCCCAATATTGTAGCATTGCTTTCGCTTAGTCCATGTTTTGTGGTGTTGTATTCCAAGCATAATAGTTTTAAAATTCAATGTACGTAAGTTTCCATCCCTCGATGTCTTCTTCATTGATGTTCATCCATGCTATGAACATAGTGTTCTCAGTAAATGGTCGGTCCAAGATACTATCAATATCGTATGTTTTGTTGAACATGACACTTTGTTGGCTTGATAGATGCAAGCTTAGCCTCTGCACATATGGTTTTCTGTAATGTATGTTGAAGATAAAGATTCTCCACATAGCTTCACATGCAGATAGATATCGATACTCAAGGTAGTTATATACCTCATCATACTTTTTAGAATTTGATGTTGCATTGCTGCCACTGTTATTGTCATTCTTTTCCATAAATATGGTTGCCTTGTCCACTCCTTTTGTGATGTACTTGAAGAGATATTTTTATGCTTTGGATTTAGCACATACTTCGACATTTATATGTGTTTTGAATCTCTTCAAAATTTCCATGTTGTGTGGAACCACATATCGATTGTCAAGCACTGTGTTCCCTTTCGTAATAGTTTTGCTAACATCATCGCGTCATATCTAGATAGCATAGCCTGACTCATTTATGGTTGTGTAGTTAGTGAATGGTCTTGGATACTTCTTCGTACATATTCCACTCTCCATGCATCGTGACGTTGGTCGATCATGTCAGCATGGACCATGCATAATGTGTTGTTCGACCAAGCTGTATCCTTCAAGATCATCATTTTTATCTGGTATTTCAACGGAGATTAGGTTGTCGATTCTATCAGTTGTTTTGTTACTCCCCCTAGCAATAACAGGATGTGAGCATGTGGCAGGCTACACTTTTGAAACTCAATAGTGTACATCACTGCTAGGTAAATTTGAAATTTATTTTAGTGTCAACATTTGAATGTAGTTACATTATTTGTTAGATGATGTTTTTGAAATACATACCTGCTCTTGGAGGACTAATGATGAGACATTTATCTATCTCTGTTAGTAGTTGAGTTAAATTTAATTTTAAGACTCGAACTTGAAGATTAGGCATGTCGTTTGCAGTGTTATTCCCGAACGAACATACATGTTATGATATCTCTTCCCAATTTGGGTTGTATGTCATTGTTATGAATAAATCTTGATTTTCAAAACATCTACATATGACCATGGCGTCATGATAATTTTCAACCATATATCTTAGTCCTCCAGTGAATGAAGATGGAAGAATAACACGTTTACCCAACGTTTTCTGATCAGTGTCGCATTTTTCTACATTATCACGTATGTTGTTGTAGATGTTTGCTCTCAGTTTCTTTTGATTGTTTCTCAAGAAGCTTGGGCATTCCTACTCCATAGTTTTCTATATGTATACTGCATATTAATTAAATAAACATCCATTCTTTGTAAGTACCATACCTTCAGTAAGTCTTGTTTATTGATTTAACTTGATCGATATTTGAGATTTTAGGTTTAAGAAATAACTCTTCT